>VZUI01046928.1:0-79447 GCA_013401135.1 Cettia cetti
ATAAGAGGAAAAGAAAAGAAGTAAAATAAAGTAAAATAAATTCAATAGTACAAAATACCACTGACAGAGTCAGAATAGAACCTGACACCCTGTTAGGGTGGTAGTAGCAGTCCAGATGAGATGGTCTTGTGAAAGCAGTGATCTTGTAGAGAAGGTCTGGTAGCTCTTGTGCTCTGGGAATCCAGTGGGGAAAACACCTCCTGTGCTGTCCCAAACCCCGGATTATATCCAGGTGGGAATGCTTGGCTCCTCCCCCTGGGTGGAGCATCTCACAATGGGCTGATATCATTCTATGAGTCATGTAATGGGTCCTTGATGGCCCATTAAACAGAGATAGCTCCCGGGGGCGTTATCTATGAGTCATGGGCAAGGCATTGATGAGCCATTAGCAGCAGATAAGGGAAACACTGCCCCACCTGGTTTCAACAGCTCACGAAGATGGTTAGAGAATGCATACTTTGGGCACATCTTACATTTTAACCTAGGACATACGGCAGGATTTGTTCCTTTTCATTTCTGCACGTCCCATGTTTTTCTTGACTCCTATTACAGTTCAGCTTTTTGTTTCATGTTCCTTATTTTGGCACTTCAGAGCCGGTTTGCAACATATGGTCTATTAGGTGTAGACCTGCAACTGCTTACATAACTCAAGGCTTGCTGGAGTACAAAGACCTTGGTATACAACAGATGTACGAATGAACACACGGTTGAATCTGCTGTGGGTATAAAAGGAAAATAATACTGCTCAGAATCAGATTTATTCTGCTTCTCCTGTGGAGTACACCTGTCTTCTGCTGGTGATACATGTGCCTCCAGCAAGCAAGGCTTCATCATCCAAAACTAAGCTTAGATCTTCTTTCCCTCATTACTGCACTGTGATTCCCCCTCCTACACCTCATTTGTACAGGGCATCTATATGTTCATCTAAGCATTTCATTAGTGTATTCAAGACAAACCCTCAGTAGGCTTGAAAGTGATACACACAGATGCAAACAAATAAACCTAGATAAGCAAACATAAGTGTACCTGTGGGTTCACAACAGGTTCTAAACAAATTCCCAGAAAGGAGATTAAAAGTCATGACACCCTTAGCTGTAAGAAAATAAGTCATGTTTGTTAACTCCTTCTGGCCGTTCACTATCCCTTTTAGAGAGTGCTGTCTTGTTTATGCCATGAAGGGAGCTTCCTCAAAGGAGCCTCAACTGTGATCTTCTGACCTCTGGAGGTTATTCCAAAGGTCAGATGTTAAGTCATGGCTCCTGCTCCTTCACCCTGTGTGAATAATGCAAAGATGATAAAGCTAGTCACACCCAGTTGGCAATTAACTGAGGAGTCTTCATGTGGGATAACTCTGGTATAAATGAGTTCACACCATCTGCTTTTCCCTCTGATGCAGGTGTTTGTGAATGTTCAAGGTAGTCTGAGCTTGGTATATTGGGCTCCAGCAGTTTGGAGGGTGATCTTTAGGGGTCTGAATCTTACAGAAAGACAGACCGGTAGAGAAACGAAAATATGAAACAGAATGTCCAGGCAAATAGTTGCAAAGCTCTCTTGAATATTTATTAGAATAAAAATTACTTGTTTCACAGACTGGGGAGCCAAGGGACCTTTCACCCCTTCATCCAGTTCTACAGCTGCAGGTTATCTAACATATCCCCCATAGCTCTCCCACCCCAAATACCCTACCACACAACATGTGGCCTGCTTCTGCACCACTTCCATCATCCCTCACTAGCATCACTCCTTCTGAGTTTGGGGTGCTTTGACGTCTCTGAGACTGCAATCACTGTGTCAAAACTGGTTCACAAGTTCTCAGGGAGCAGGAGCTGCTAGATGATGAAAACACAAGAGCGTGATTTCCTTAGGACTTCTTACTTGTATGAAATCAGGAATTTTTCTCCTTGTCTGCAGTTAGCTCACAGATGAGTGTGGCAGAAAGCAGCCTCTGAAGCAGTAGTGGGTATTTTACTAGCAAATCTTTCCTATATAGCATCCTCAATGGCTTTGCCACCAACAGTTTAAGCACCTTAGAAACCCATGGTTCCCTCTGACAGTAAAGGATACTACCTAGAATTATCTCATCTGCTTCTTCCTGTGGCTATATTGTCAGACGTTATCAGCAAATATTTGCTTGTTGTAAACTGTCATTGGGGGAAAAACATGCCAGTCTTTCTGCCTCCCGGGTAACTAATGTTTTGTTGTTTTTATCCAGTGAAGACCATCTTGCTCGAATTGTTCTTTCTGTGTATATTGCTTATCCAGACAGGCTGACAAGTGACAAGGTGCATCCACAAGCACAAGTAATTCTGAGTCTATAAAGGAGCAAAACCTTTGTGTTTCAAATGGCATGAGTTTGTTTTCTCATTGTCCCCTTTTGCTTCTTCCTAACCTCCATCTCATGGCTTACACAGAGGATAGGGGAGGATGAACATTTCTTACAATGAAAAGCCTTATTGCTAAAAGGAAAGAAATTCTGCAATATTTGTTAGAAAACAAGGGATTTTGGACCTGCAAAATTCCATGCATTTCAATCACACTATCCAAAGTTCAGTATAAAATGGTAAAAAGGTTCTACGTAATGTTTTAAGCTTCAAGTGCAAATTCACTTTGAAAATATTAAGAAACCTTCTATAGTTTTGAGAAAACAACAGATTTGAAAACACCCACATTTCCCATTTTCTATTTCCTTACTCTTTTGTATTGCACTATAGAAAAACTGAAGCCTTTATTTTATTTGATTTAGGGTAAAGAGAAAAGTAGGATTTCCAATTGATATGCAGACAGTACCTGTCAACTTTCATGCTTCTCTCCTGAAAAGCACAGAGGGATCACAATCTGAGTCTGCCACGTAAAGTTGTAATACAATGTTAAACATGCATTACTAGAAAACAAGATTTTCAGTACAGTAATGTGTCTAATGAGAGGTTTAAGCATAATTGCAAACTAGAGTAATAATAAATCATGCAAGAAGCACCAGTTCTTAATTAACAGCCCATTATTTTGGGTAAAGTGCAGCTGCTTTATACCTTAGGTGTATATAATTAGGTGTATCATAAACTATGGTTATGTTTTTCTAACAGTTGAGCTCTGTAAAGGCTAAGTGCTAGTATAGGTGCTATTTTATTTTTCCTGTTCCAATTTAGTTTTCTTTTTTAAAGCTGCAGATTAAGTAGGCTCACTCTTAAAATAACAGATACTTATTTAATGTTCATATATATGAGACATAAACGAGGGAGCATTTGAAGTCTAACAACCAATATTACTACAAATCATGCCGAAAAGTGTCTGCATCTATTATACAGTCTTCTAAATGCTGGCTGTGCTTTAGAAAAGCATCTTCAGCTGCATTCAAACCTCAAAGTCATTTGCTGAAAGATAAATTATTTTGTTTCAGTCCTTAACAACCAGGAACTAAAAATTTATTTGAAAGTGTTTTGTGCTGGCTTAAATACTGACCGTGTTTTCTCAAAACCATGAAAATGCATGTTGTGCCTTTCTTCCTTATAGGCTTGGCTTTCTCATGCTGTAATTCACTGCAACGTATAAGCCTTTATTTCTTTTCCTATACAGGGAGTTGTGTAACTCAGAATTTTTTCCTGTTGTGACTGAGAAGATGAGGAATTATAAAAGACTAACACTACAATTTAACGCTTCAGAGAAACAGTGTATATCATTACTCCTCTGTAGCCAAGCACACTAATTAATATTTATTGCACCTGTCAAACCAGTAGCCATGGTCAATCTATTGCTGTAGCAGTTCAATGGGAGGCTGGGCACCATATTTCTCCTTGGCAGGCATGTTTAGGTCATCAACAAAGACAAAAGCCCTTTTCCCTGGTGGAGCACTGTAAATGCTCTTCTTTCTCCTGCAAAATTAAACCATTAATTTTATTCATGTTAATTTTCATCTTACTTGAAAAAGCAGAAAGAGAGAGAGAGAGATTGGACGAAGAAAAGAAAAGAAGACAAGAAAGAAGGAAAATCACACACTTTCTGGGGAGCCTGCCTGACATTATTATTAGAACCAGTTCTTTTGGAATCCATGACCTTTTATTTTTATCAGATGTGCTGTAAAGGTCACAGAAACATGGGGAGGACATAGTTATAAATCCACATGGAGTTTAATCAAAGGTGGCATGTTGTTCTGAAGTAAACAAGCTAATAAAACTATTCCAGTTTAAACAAAGAAATAAAAAAAGGAAAAGAAAAGCCCTTTGTTAAAGACTGTCAACAGAACTCTGATGAACTTGAATGTATCAATGGAGTTAATTAGGCAAGAAGGATTATAATAAATGATTTTCGGTTTTGCATCTACAGTAGCCTCTTTGGCACCCTGAGTAAAATGCTTTTATTTTGAGTCCTGCACCTCATTCCAAAGCATGTTGTGGTGCACAGTGTGCTGCTGGGGAGATGTATTCACTCCAGCTAATTACAAGACAGAGAGAACTTGAACTAAAGGCAAACACGGAGCAGACTGCTTCAGTTCTACCAGCCTGTATCCTGATTGCATCACAACGCTGGGGATGCTGTGAAGTAACAACATAAATGTCAGAGAGCTATGACACCCTGCATTTCTGTGTGTAGTATGAGAACAAATTTTAATTACAGGCCTTGAAAAAATTCCCCCCTTTTATTTTCCCCCCTCAAAAATATCAGGTTGGGATGTCAGAAAAAGGATAGTGCTCCCGTGTAGCTACTATACAAGCTAAGGAGTCAAAAGTAAGGTATTGGATCTACTTCTTCTCAAGATTAACTGGTAGTGATGGGTCCCTGGGAAATGTTTAACATACAGGAAGGTCCAGGAATAAGACAGGAGGCAGAGTTGAAATACCAGCTTCCAAGGGTGAAAGCTGTGAAACAACCTGAACTTATTGGCTAGAAGACAAGTAAAGAGTTTGCTTCTCTTGAAGATGTAGATCATCTTCGCAAAGCCCAGTCCTGCATGAGTCCTTGTGAACACTGAATCAGATGCCAAGACTTACAGAACACATTATGAAATGGTCAGCAAATGGGTTTTTAATGTTATAGATGCATGTTAACATCATCATGCTTCTCCCTGCAAAAGAGTCTGGGCCGGGTTTTTCAGTACAATACTCAGAGAAATAGATAAACACTTGGAATATCTCACTGGCTGTCTAAATAACTCTTTGAAATAAGAACTGGCTGTCAGACCTACTAAGGTACATTCAAAAATCACTTTTGCAGTTACATGACTCAACAGATGTCTAAATACCTTAAGAAATACAATCCTTTATGGTTAGATATACAAGGACAGATGTATACACATTTTGTCTTTTACACTAAGGCTTGTTACTCAGATGGGTCTGGATCCACTGCGAAAATTTAGGTCATATCACACAAAGCTTTTAGGCACTTTGCCTTCTTAAGGAAACCGTAGCTCAAAACTGGGTGCTTGAGGCTTCTCCATACAGTGAGAAAAACATGTTCCAAGCCACCACCTGCAAAGACCTTATACACCAGGAATCTTCATGTATTAGAACAAGGTAAAATCAGCTTAAGGAAAGTTAGGCACCCCTCCACTCTTGTGGTTACTTAGCCCAAGAAACAGGAACTGTGTCAACCCCAGAAAAATGCCCTGGTTAGGGCAGCTTTCCTGAGAAATGGCATAAGTCCCTGCCCAAGTGGATGGGTGGCCTGAACCTTGGTCCCTAGCTCCCAGCAGGGAAGCACAGGCAGCCAGGGAGCCAGAGTCAGAGCAGGGGAGGCAGGATGCAAACACTGGGGGCGATGGGAATGAGTGCTAGGTGCTGGTGTCTGTTTTGTGAGCCTAACCTAGATTTCTTGGCTCTTTAATTCCTCCATGGCGTTTATTACATGAGGCTGGTGAAATGTATCGTATCAAGAAGTACCATGTGGTCTGACTGTGGAAAGAAGCCATTTTCCCTGTGCATATAATTTCAGAACTAATCCTAGGGTCTTTTGTCAGCTGTCTTGCCTCTTCCTTAAATGCTCTTGGATGGCTGTAGAGCCATAATATGGGTTCAAAATAATACTTGAAATTAATACATTTTGATTTAAATGACCATTTATTTTATAGTTAAAATGTCAGGGAGATTTAACACAAGATAAACTTTGTATTTGCTAGAATAATTCTGGCAGCTCAAAGCCATGTTTTGAGGGCCTAGTGTTAACCGTATTTTCCATTTTCCTTGACAAATGGATTGCAAGTTATCCATCAGTTAATTATTGACAGATAGATAGAGGTGATAGATAATATCTGGTACCAGAGAATCACAGGAATTAATGCAGAAAAGACTTCTTATGCTGTTCATGTCCCTACCTATATGGAGACTTTTAGTATTCTATATATCTATAGTTCATTCAACATAACCTAAGAAAAGATGCTTTCCTTGTTTCTCCTGGAGTCTATTCATTAACAGGAGCTTTTTTCTATTATACAGCTTAAACATTCATTACTTTATTATGCTTCACAATTAACTGAACTCAGTGCTTTCAGCATATAGTCATAATTTTTACCTATCAGCTGCAAGTGTACTCTATGAAAACGTCAGAATTATCATACAGCTACTGCCTGATAAAACATTACTCAAATCCTGTAATGTTTTCAAATCTTGAGCTATTAATAATTTAACATAATTAATTCAAAACACTTCACTCAATGTGAACCAGAGAGAGATGATAGAGAAATGATGCATATTCCATCTTTCAAGGGTGGAATTGAATATGGAAAACAAGGAAAAGATAAAGAGCTGCCAGCACTTACTTGGAGTGTAATTCGTTTGTTTTGAACTTACTGTAAATTTCACGTTTCTAGGACTTTCAACTAACTTCACAGGCATAAATGAAAAAAAAACCAACCTTTCCCCTATCATGAGCAAACAATTTAACATGGTTAGAGCTGTTTGTCAGGCATTAGAAGAAAAGAAACAAATTAACAAATGGGTGAGATTTCGCTACAAAGGGGATTAACAATTAAGCAAACAAACAGTTGTACAGAAAATCCTCTAAAATGCAATACATGGAGATAACTTCCTCTTTTTGTTAAAGCTTATCAACAAAGAGTATTGTATTGCTAACACTTTTGCTTGATTAGACCTTCTTTAAAAGCATGTTGTTGTTGCTTTTTTCATGATAGGGTTGTTTTTTTAAAATTTTATCTATTTAAATCAAGGCTGGACCCAACCTTTGTTTTTCTGGCTAGAAATTCTTGCTGTTAAAAAGAACTGCAGGTGCTAAATTATGGCACAATACATCACAGCTGCAGAAGTGCACCTGGAAAAAATTAGACTAGTAATGAAAATTTCACCTGAGAAGTGCCAAATTGGAAGTCTTAGAGACTGAATGCTTCCATTAAGCCACCACTCAGGAACAAACCAAATAATAAATATTAAAACTTTCTTCTTTACTTTGACCATGAAGACTTAGTTCAGATGTGTTTTCCTCTCTATTTGGGGAAAGAAAGGAGGAACTCAGAGAGAGCCTGATCATCTCTCATCTCCGTTAAATCCCTAGCCAACCTCTACTGCCAATAGAGGTACCAATTAGTACTAATTGTAGTAGACACTAATAGTGTAGACACCTGTCACTATCTATTAAGCTGGGACTGTCAGTAAATTCACAAAGGCCACCAAAAAAAAAAAAATCTGGAGTAATACTGATCATCATTTTGGTACCGACCCAATCTGAAATTAAACTGTTGATCCTGAGGTAAAAAGCCGAGCAATGCTTTTTGAGGGTACCGTAATTTAATATAAGTAAGGCACATATATATACAGGGGTTTTTATTACAGAACCACACAAAATATTATACAGAACTTGTTGCCATAGCAACAGTGCTTTCTGCACGGCAGGGACCAACAATCCTCACTATTTTGGAGCATTACAATGGGTTCCTGCTTTATAAAACACCACCCCACCCCTGTACAGTGGCAGGACCTGTGTGGGTAGAATGATGAACCCCAGTCTGCCCTGATCCCCTCCACAGCTGACACGTACATCACTCATGCCCACATAGGGCAATGTTCAGGTTCTCCTATTTCATGTGTAATAATGTGGTGATTTTGTATGTAATATGTCACAATGTGATGAAAGGCAACCACCTTTCATTTTGACAAAAAGCTTGTGGAGTCTGTCAGCTTCAGCACAACAAGGGCAGCTCAAGGGCTGAGCCTGAGCATAGCTTCCAGGCCACCTACAGATTATGTGATGTAAGCCATTCCAGTAAATGCTCCCTTCCCTCGAAGTGGTTGTGGGAAGGACAAAAACTCCCATGTTGTGAATCACACTAAACCAGCCAGACACAGGACATGTGCTGCTTGGCCTGGGGATGGGAACCAGCACCTGTTGGCCTTGGGGGAATTTGTAATTCCCACAGTTATTCTGGAAGCACTCCAGGAACACATTGTAAATACTACAAGTGATAATGAGCCCATAAAACACTGAATGTTAGAGATTACATATAAGCATGATAGAGAAAAATTAATTCCATTAAAAATCCCTGCCAAGCCGTGATCAGCTATTATTATTTTTTAATTCATTGTAACATACACTGTGCATAAGACAAAAGCTATACAAACATGAATGAGAGGGAAGTTAACAAACACATTAATTTTCATTTTAACTTAGGCCTCTTGCCTGAAATAAATGGAAGTGGTAATGGCAACTCATGTAGATGAGTAAGATATGTTCTAAAATCTTCTGGATGAGGGATCTCTGCAGAAATGCCAACAGGATGCCATTTGTGAGCGGCTGCTGTCTGGCAGTGAAGACAATGCCTGCAGTACTCAGAGCAGGTCGTTCTTCCTCCATGTGGAACAGCTGGACAGCCATGGATTCTCAAGCAGTTTCTTTGCATCAAAGGAAAAAGGGGAATTGGGAGTTCAGTGGATTCCTGCAAGATGTGTTTTGCTTGAAGTTGAGTGCCAAAGAAATCCACAGGAATATATATGGAGAAGTTTTTGGGAAAGCCTTTTCTCAAAGACAGACATATTTCATTTTTCAGCTCACAAAGAGCATTTTGAATTTCTGCAGGTTTGTAAATCCACCATGAAGCTTCTGTCTATATTCTAATCTCTCATGAGGTTGCATGTCAGGGCCAGCAACACATATCAGCTCCAGCAGTGCCTGATGGGCCCAGCTATGCTCTTAAGGATGGTCACTGTTCTTCATCACTCTCTTGGAGGAAATGTGGGGATGCAAGGAAACACAGGAAAGGTTTGCCATGAATCACTAACTCTCCAGACAGGACTTATATCTCAAGTTACCTTGCTCACCAGAGGGCTGTGCAGACAAGTTTGAAAAGGTGCTTCTTTGCTCCTTGCCTTTCAGTACAGCATTTCACATTTCCCAAGCAGGCATGAAGTGACGGCTTTAACAGTGCAACCTGCCTACATGCTCTGAGAGAAAATATTGCTACATGCAGCTAAGTTTCCACTCAGAGGCCTGAGTGTACACCCTGAAATAACCTGTCTGTGAGAGCAGCTTCTTAACAAAGACATCCCTCCTCTTTTTAAGAATTAATTAAATTGGTCACCAAGGGAGGGTAAAAGAACTTCAAAACAGAAGCTGTAATCAAATTATGGACATCACTCCACCCATGTTTGCTTCTGCAGGTGAGTAAATGCAATCTGCTCTTGGAGAGAGGTAGCACCAGAAAAGCTCCACGGGAGGAGATGAACTTGTTTCTCCAGCCCTTGAAGAGCATTCTTCCTCATCTTGTGTTCCAGGCCAGAGTATTTTGACTGACACAAAAGAGAGTATACTGCAACCCTTACCTTTCCAACTCTGCCCTTCAGCTGGGAGGATTTGGACAAGTTAAGAACCAAGCAGACACAGACAAAGAAGTAGAAGGTGTCTTTCCTCACTTGTTGAAAGAGGGGAAAGCCAATCTTTGTCATGAGGGGTGAAAGAAATCTCTTTTTTGAGACCACAATGTGCACTGTCTGTTAGACTCCTTATTTATTTGACTGTTTAATTCAATACATGACTTCAGTCATGCAGTCAGGTGTCTGGTGTTCATTTTCAGTCAGTTGACAAACTGTCTGAAAGTTTAAGTCATTTGATCAAATACTTAATGAAATAATCACTGGGTGAATCATGCTGACAGATCCAGGTTGGGTTCTCCTTTTGCTGATTTTTTTGTTGACTAGAAAGTGCTGAATGTAGCTAAAATGTCTCTTTGATCAGGCAGTTTGGCACTGTTTGCTATGCTGAGGGTACCTTGTACACCTCTGCCTGAAAAGCCTCCTGCTGCCTCCACTCTGCCTGAAAACCATGAGCAACCCAGTCCTCCTCCCTTCTCTAGGGCCGCCACCTCCCTCCTCCCTGTTCTCAGCTGATGACTGTCCAGTTGGGCTTGTATTCGTTTGGCTTTCTTTATCTTACTCCAGTACTGTGCCCCCAAGAGAGCCCTGCACCCTGTCCAGCCTCACCCTTGGGTCCTCACCCATGTGTATTTGCACTGGAGATGTTTTGTGGGGGGTTCCCTAGCACCATGACCACCCACAGCCTCCTTTTACTAGTTAGGTTGCATTTTTCAAATTGTTTCCACACATCTAGGTTTCACAGCACCCACCTGGAGATAAGAGCTGCCTACACCATGTGAGCCAGGTTGGGTGCTGTGTTATTCCATCATTGACATTTACAACTCTAGATTGTGTTGATTACTACATAAAATACCACATCCTTGGTGCTGGGGGTTCTAGCTTAGAAGGAGATGTGTAGCAATTAAAATGTTGATAAAATACAGTGACCTTTATTACAAAAATAGTTCCTCTGTTCTTTGCTTTTACAAGTCTCTGTGATCAACTGGAAGCCTTAAAATTAAGCTTGCAGTACCCACAATACAGTTTGATTTTGTTCCCAGGAATGCTTGTAGATGCACACATTCAAGATTTGCTCACTCTGAGTGGATGTTTCTGTAATATTCACTATCTGCTTCAGTTGAGAAGGTTAAAGCAACTCGGGAAATGATCCTGGTCTTTAAGAAATAATCCTGAGTGATCTTGGCCAAGCATAATCAGAGAAGAAACATCATCTAGGCCATAAAACTATCTAAACTAGATTGTTGTTGTTCTTCATTTTAAAAAAGGCTATTTCTTTAATATCATTTTGGAAGACCACCTTCCAGGTCCTTCAGCAGCTTTTGGCTCAGAAACAGATATGAAAAGAGCATGAAAGGCATTTTAAAAATATTTAACAGATTTTTTTAGATGTATATTACATTTTTCAGAATCTGCATGATCTCACTCCATAGCTAATCCACTGCAATCCATCAACTAAACACATGGGCTTTTCAAATAATTTTTATGAACTGGAAAATCAAAATGCTAGTAATAAAGAACTGACTATCCCTATGTTGCACTTCGCACTTTACAGTATAGCACTTTGCTAGAATCTGCTCTACTCTTGCATATGCTGTTTGATAAATTGAAAAGAGTCCCCTTCTGAGAACTTTTCTGAGAGAAAATTCCTATTTTAGTGTGGGCCTAAAAAAAGACAGCTTCCTCAGAGAGTTTATGATGACCTTGTCAGGGTTGGGACAGATATTTTTGAATGTCTAGTTATTCCAAATCTTCTGCCTTTAACATTTTGGGGGTTTATGACACATTTTGAAAACACATTGTAATAGAAAATACAAATATGAAACAAAAATACATGGAGCAAGCGGTTTTATCTTGACTGCTCAGAGGTTAAAATGATCATGACTATTGAGATCCCCAGCAAACACCCCTATGGCATTTTATAGTCCTTTGTATTATTGATAGGATATATTTCTCCATTCACTAGGGCCTGCCAGTTGTCATAATAGCATTTATCAAATTCCAGTGTGCATAAAAATGCATTCTTTATATACATGAACTATTTATGTAACAGCTGAGTCAAATTCTTAGTTTTGTTTGCTCAGGGAAGCTACAATTATTATAGTAAGTTTTAGCACCAAAAATATAATCTCCAATATTCCTAAAGATTCATGCTTGCACTGAGCATTTTCAGTACTTTTTTTCACTTTTAAAAAATTATTTATTTTGCATTGATCGAGGTGTGATACTACCCACATGTCTTGTTTCTGGTGCTTGCAAATATGGAGTTCAAGGTTTTGTCTAGGCTGTCTGGCAAACAAGGCTCTTGGTATTGAAGGGTGCAGAATATGCTATGAGCTCTCTTTTATCATGCCAACTAACGTTTGACTTGTTTGTCTGCCATGTGATGAATTAAAAATGCATGATTTAGATGGTGGTGAGCTAGCCATTTTCTAGATATAATCCCCAGGATGCTGCCATTCTTCCAGTTGATCTTTTTGCCCTCCGTGGGTTGGCAAGTAACATATATAGCCTACTGCTCAGATCTTTCCCTAACAGATGGCTCTCTTTACTGGTTGGGACTCAATCTGGTGATTCCCTTTAATATGCTTTAGGCTAAAGAATATCCAGGGACAGGGAGCTGATTCACACTTCTAAAGCAAAAACATATAAGCAGATAAAGTTAAGCAGGCATGCTTTCTGGACTATGTGCTGTTTTATATATGCAATAAATCAGATTTTTTGTCAGCATCAATTAAAATGTAGTTTCCCCAGTAATAAACATTACATAGAGAAATAAATCAGCTTTCATTTATTCTGTCATAAATGAAAGAAGATCATTTCATGTTATTTTGTGGATGATCTCTGTGGAGCAAACTGAGAACAATTACATATTTGATTTTAATTAAAACTCAGGATACCCTCCGAGTTTTGTTAGGAAGATGTCCTGGGTATGATTAGCTGAGGCCTGTGCTGAGAAGTTAATTTGACATACAACATATTTTTCATGAGGTAACTGTCGCAGGAAGTTGTTTGTAATAGCTATCTTTCCCAGGCCTGTGGGGGCAGCAAAAAGTAATGGCTTATCCTGAAGCAGCTACTTCTCCAGTATGCAGCACATCTGCATAACAGTCCCAGTGGTGCTCACAGTAATGTCATTAAGCTGAGAGAAAAAAAGAAGGAACCAAAAGATGCAGATACTGATGAAGGTGTTTCATTACTCACTGCACACAGAATAACAGTAGAGCTCGGTCATAAAATAGTTTCAGGTCACAATAAAAACAAAACCCACAGAAAATACCTGGGAATGACAAAAGAGTTACAGTTTATGAGCTTTGGGCTGGGTGGAATTGCCAAGTTGGAGAGTTAAGCACAAAAGAGCGCTAAGAAATCCTGTTTGGTATGAGGGAGGGAAGCTATTATACATAAAGCTGGTAATGAGAATGCAGTGTCATTAACTGTTTTCTTTTACAATATTTGACACCAGGATGGCTTAATGCTATTTTGTTTTCTCTTCTAGCTACAGTTTTCCTTTGCAGGAGTGTGAGAGCAGAATTCTAATGTAGGTATACACAGGGAAAAAAGGACCTCATTGCTCTGCTTTGTCTCTTTCAATCTCTTACACTTTAACTGGAAGGTCATTTCATTTATTGCACACAGAAAAGGGCAGGAGCCAGGCTTAAAGCTTGCTATGTACTTGTATATCAAACTGGCACTTATTTTGTTCTCCCCTATCTGTCTTAGCTTCCTACCCTCATCACTGTTATAGGTGCATGGTCTGGCTAGAGAGAGGTGAAAATCACCTCACTGCATGCACTCCTCCTTCACACCCTTCCAAAGGAGTCACCTGAACTTGGGGTATGGGTGGCAGAGTTGTTTGGTTGTTCCACAAGGCATCTTCTAACCCCAGCAGCTATTCCTCTGCTTGAGAAAGCTACAAAGAACGTGTGCTCCATGCAGCAAGTTCACAAGCAATTTCATCTATTCACAGCTGGCTTATTAAGGGAATCTAGCAGATGACAGTATCATTGAAGCATTACGTTTTCTGCCCTTTTCCTTTTGAACATAGCTTTGAAAATGTAACCAATATAACCTGATAGAAACCAATTGCTGGGGTTGATAGGTTGTCATTTAGATTTCTTGAAAACTAGAAGTTATTCAGTTCCCTTTACCATGGTCCAAATTGTGCTTTGAGCAACAACAGCTGCAAGAATATTTTCCTTGCCTGTCTAGGGCTAAATGTGGTGCCATGTCTACATTGCCTTCTCCAGTTTCTGGGCTAACAGATCTCCTCTTGGCTCAACCTTGCCACAGCACAGCTACCACACTGCTGAGTAGCCTGTGGAAATATACTGTACCAGGCTCTGGTACAGTGGGGTCAAGGTGTAGAAATGCAGAAAAAAAGAAGTGAAGAAAAAGCACTCTTATATAATGCTCTGTCTTTTTCATATGAACTCTCTCTTTGGCTGAGGTCAAACCACATAGGTCTCCTCCCTCATTCTCTTGGGTTATTACTGACAATGCATTTGCTCCAGGGTGGGTATGTTTTGTGCAGCAACATTTTGCTAGGCAGCACACAGACATACAGATAGAGCTAACTTACCTCCTGAAAAAGCCTGAGTTATGAACAGACAAAGCAGCTAAAAGGTTGGAGGCAAAGCCAGAGATGTGGTATAGTGTCCCAGGGTCAAAATAGCAATTTTGGAATAAAATAGTTAACAGCATCCCTAGCTGGGTGTGACAGGGTCCCATCCAGCAGGATACTGTGGTGAGCAGCACCATGGTGGGTAAGCCCATTATCCTCTGCTAAGGATGTCTGTTACATTTACAGACAACCATGATCAAATACACAAAATACATCAGTACATAGACAGTTAACATCCTTTTCATTTTAACAAGAATCCTTGAAGCCTTTTAAACCTACAGACTGAAGAGGAATCAGTTGGTCAGTACTCCTGCAATAGAGTATGGCCTCTCCTTTGGGATTTCTACCCATTTCTATAAAAAAGAATTAGTTGTGTTTGGAGCATGTCCTGAAGTACTGGCTCTCTAATTTGCCCTTTTTCTGACCGGAAGGTGTCTCTGGGCCTGGATGTACATTACATGGGCTGGAATTAGATATTGCAGATGGACACCCATTTTTAGTAGTGCCTCACCCCTGCACAAATCACATACAAGGGGACCTTGTTGAGCTGCCATAGAAAGGGGGAAAGAGAAGAATAAAATCTGTTTAATTATCACAGAAAATTTGGGGCTCTAGAGATGTGCACTAAACATATGTGAGGATACACAAGCTGTGAATTATGCACACTTTGGCCTGTATAATATTGCTAGCTGTCTTACAGGTTGGTTTCACTCCAGTCCAAATTCTCAGCCTAAAAGGTTAAATATATAATACTCCATATTGTCAGTAATCCATTTTTCCTGCTTTCAGTAGTAGGAAGAAGGTGAACATACAGCTAATTAAAATACATTTGTTGAAAAGGTCATGCAGAGCTACAGTTCAGCTGAATAGAAGGATTATGATCCTATTCGCCTAGTCTGGTGACAAACACACTGAAGATACTAAGATACAATTAATCTGTTTTGCTTGCACAGAATGGAAAATGGCTCAAACTTAATTGTGTTCTGGTCCTGGAAAAATTCCAGTTCTTAGTGGTCCCAGCATCTTCTGATACAATCGTAATAAGCTATGACCATGCTTTACACAAGAGATTTAAGGATTCAATTGCTCCAAGTCTATTCAAATGAAGTTAGAGCATCTCATTCATGTTGTTGTAAAAATACCAGTTTACTTTACAGAAGTAATTTGCACAGCGCAGTATTAGTGGCTACTACCTCCTGGCAAATAATGAAGTAATTAAAATACATTCTCAGTTTGAAACCACTGATCATTCCTTTCATCCTAGGAGACAACTTAAAACAAACAAAGTTATGTGTGCCTACATCTTCTGTGGAGTCTGATCTCAGTTCAGGGGTCTGATATTTGACTTTATCAAACACAGGAACTGTTTTATGTTTAGATTTCAACAGCCACCAGAGGAATCTAAAGGTATCTCCTCTGCACGAATACATAAAAGAAGTTGTGAACCTAGCATTTTTCATGATACTCACTGTTCTGAGTCAGATATCTCCATGAAGCCATAGACCAGAGAATATTTTTATGCCAAGGATAGTTGAACATTAAAGAGAAAAATATTACATTCACCAGCCTCTCATACTACCCAGAAGAGGTTTGAAAAGCCACATACTTGTGCTGCTTGTGATCATTATTAACCCTGTGTCTTTCTGTTGCCTGCTCCTGATCCAAGTCAAACTTTATCATTGGGGACTCCTGCAGGAACTGAAGGAGCTCAGTTGTTCACCCAGCCTCTACACATGAGGCGATGCTGTAGGACTGTATGACCCGTGCATTCCTGAATAGTCATCATGCACCAGGGAAAAAAGATGCAGTTGTCATTCATACTGGAGTGAATCAGGACACCAGCAGAAACAGTAACAAAGTGAAAACATGGTACCTATTTGATTATGCTTAGAGGTAAAAATGCATACAGGCAGACAGCAAACAGTTAGCCAAGGATAGTGTGATTGCTGAAAATGAAGGGCAGCCCAAGATAAAATCTATTTATAGGTCTTCAGGTTGAAGGAAGTTTAAATTTCTTATAAAACTACAAAGACTGACATAATTATGGAGTTTAATTCATCAAAATACAGATGGTCAGTGACCAGGATTAAAAGTTAGGTTCAAAATACAGTGGACCAAAAGCTAGATGTCACAGTGCTGAACTCTTTACTACTGTCTCCTTCTGAGATTCAAGACTTCTTATGCAACCTAAAAGGTTTCTGGTACAGGTTGCTGGTACAGGTGATCTAGTACATCTTCATCATGCAGAGCAATGTGAAGTTTTGCCCAGCTATCTCAAAAATTTGAAGCAGCTTGAGAAAGAGGGTAAATTAGCATGGGCTGCAGTGCTTCTGCTCTGCAGTGGTTAAACAACAGATCCATTTCCAACCCGGCACGGCAGAGACTCAGATGGCCGTGAAGTGCCCTGTGCAACTGCACCCTACTGTCATGACACACATTGCCATTTCCCCAGCTGACAATGCATCCAGCCTGCTCCCCAATAGCACCACAGAACCATGTGTCTCACACACATTCTCATATGCAAAATGGGCTCACAAATAGCCAGCATGCTGGGCAGGAAGCTGCCTAGAGCTAATCGACACATGCAGCTAATGACAACAATAAGTCTTAAGTCCTGTCCCTCAGGCAGAAGTTGCCACCCAAACTCTCCCGTGAAGATTGACATCTGTACTGTTTTCCCAAGTCCTAGAACAGGATCTCAGTTCCTCTGCTGAGGTAATCCTTATTACTTATTGTCCTCCTTACTCCTCAGGCAAAGACAAAATCAGGAAGCATTGGGCTAGCATGGAAAAGGACGCTAAGCAGCTCCTATGTTGAAAGCGTGTAACTATATAAAAATAATGCAAGATACGTATGGGAATCAAGAAAAAAGGGGTTGATTAAATATATTTGATTGTATTATAAATCTCATTGCTTAAGGAAAAAATGATCAGCTGTGGAAAGAGAGGCCTGTGTTTCAGAGTGGTTTAATCCACCAACCCAGAACAAGAATTAAAGTGAGGTATTATCCCATGTGGGCCTCTGAACCAGTACAGACTCTAGCTTTATACCCAGTCGATTCCACCATCTCTGAACTTGTTCAGTGCACATTAGCACATCCCCAGAGGTACCTTTATCCTTGCCCCAGAGCAATCCTGGCCTGAAAGTCAGAGGATTTCAGGGAGCCCTTTAGGAAAAGCAGATCTAAGCAGTGATCAGTGGACCACAGAAGCCACAAGCAAAGATGGTATGATAAGAGAAGGAGGAGGCAGTAGGTGCTCTCAGAGCTGTTCTGATGGGGCACACAGCAGGACTGGCCTCGCCACAGAGCCCAGTCTGGCTGCCCATGGCCTCCGAAGGCTGCTCAGGCTGGCCTGATGATGATTTCTCAGAAGGAAAGTTTGCTTTGGATTTGATTTCAGGTGGAGATGGGTTGCTCTTCTCTTTCAAAACAGAGGGAAGCTGATAGGGAACAAAGAGTCTTTAGGCATTTTCAGAGTAATAAGAATAAAATTATTAACTAAACTAAAAATAGAGGAAAAGGAGAAATTCTGTGAGCAATGTTATGAAAAGCTCTTTTCTTTTTGGATTATCTACTGTCTGACAAAATGTGAGTTCTGACTTGAGATTTCTGAGCCCACAGCTGATTTGTGATCCTTTTCTGTCTCGTAGAGACTTCAGTGTCTAATAAGGATTAAGCTCATACTGCAGGCTTTATCACAATGGGCACCCTAATTACAGTCTTATTCCTCCACACAGCTGTTTATTTTCATCAAACTTGTGGAATTTGATATATTTAAGACTATCTTTCCACTTTGAAATATGGTTGAAACTAAATAAGTTCAAAATGTGCTCAAAGAGATTCTATAGGTAAAACAAATTAATTCTGGATGATATTGGTCATACTTTCCTAAGAAACAAGGTAAAAATCTACAGTACCAGTGAAACTAAGGTACTTTCAAAGGTAAGGTATAGGGAAGGGAAATCTTCAAAGGTATCTTTCGGAATCAGATGCTCGAGTTTGATTAAGTCCCACCAGAAGATCTATATATGAAGATTTTTCTTCATTACAAAACAAAACTAACAAGCACTCCAGAGGAGAGGACTCATTTGTTTTCTTACCCTGTTGAATAGATATCCTCTTCTTTTGACCCACATGACCCTGCATAATGTTAGGTGTACTAATTGCAAACAAAAGTCACACTGTCGGAATAAAAGAGAGATGAATTAGCAACAATAGAGTTCGTTAAAGCTTGTTAATCTTTAAGAGGGAGGGTGTGATATAATTGGAAGAAAGGCTAACAGCTATGTGGATAAAATTTTTCAGGGGAATACATTTCATTTCAAATGACAAAATATAATTAAAACTGAGCTGTTAAATCAACTGTCAAA
The DNA here is from genome assembly GCA_013401135.1 of Cettia cetti. Taxonomy (NCBI): domain Eukaryota; kingdom Metazoa; phylum Chordata; class Aves; order Passeriformes; family Sylviidae; genus Cettia; species Cettia cetti. Next base: position 18,799 of record VZUI01046928.1, read on the forward strand.
AGGCCAGTTACAGCTGTCTTTCTTTTTCCTTTGCATTTTAAGTACGATGATGCTCTTTAGCCGGCTTTCCCAGCCTGTCTGACTTACTGTACTCTTCTCCAGCTTTAGCTGCAGGCTCCATCAGGCTAGTTCTTACTGCTCCAAGGGAGAGCAGATACTCCCCCTGTGTATTTTCCACTCTTTTCTTCCTTAGTTTCCTACCCCATCTACTTAGCTACCAGGTCATCCTTGAACAATATCTGCTGCAGCTTATCTTTTACTCACTGACCTCTACTTTCCTTCCATGGTAAACCTGATACTTCTTCTGACAGCCAGCCACAAAATCAAGTCTTTGCAAGTGACTCTCTCCTGTCTGTAAACCAAATATCCAGGGATCTGCAGACTTCTACTTCAGTCTCTGAGAGATCCCTCTATGTCAGATGTCACAGCCTACCCTCCTAGACTCTTTCTATTTTAACTGCCCACATTCCTTATCTCCTTCTCTGCAACTTTGTAGTCATAATATTTTATCAACTGTCAGTTCTTCTTCATCTTCCCATTAGAGATGCCTGAACTTCTCCTAAAAGTGCTTTTGTGATTTGAATATCTTCTCTCTTCCACTGGGCACAGTAGTCTCATGGTTATGGTTCAGGTTGCCTCAGCCAGAGCAGTGCTCTCTTCCCTGGACAACCTCTACTATCAGTGCAGTGCCAGGCTTGTCCATCAGCCCACATGGAAGGAAACCTGGGAAGTGTAAGCTTAAAGCTGCAACATCTGCGCCCACAGTATGCACTCACCGAGAGGATTTTGCTTGTCTCCCTTTGCGTTATTGCATGCTATCTCATATCTCAATTTAATGCTTCTTCTGCTGGTACTGCCTATCTCAGCTAGACAGTGAGCTCCTTGAATCACAAGCTTTTATGTGTAAGCTGTCTAAGCAACACACATACACTCAAGGCGTCTCTTCCTTCAAACATAAGCATATTATATTACTCTCACAGTCAAAATAGGTGCTTCCCAGGGAGGGAGGAGAGATGGGACTGAATAGCAGCATAAGGTAATTTCCCCACCATATCATTACTTCTAAGTGCTCTGTCATACTTCTGAGGTCTGGTTTGTAACTGCAGACTGGGTGCTTACACACACATCTGCCTTTGTCTGAATGTGCACACAGAGAGCCACCATGGACTATTGCCAGGGCCCTGAGGGCATCCCCAGCGCCTCCTGTCCTTGACTGAACCCCTGGGGTTCTCCCCCCACCCTTCTTACATCCCAGCAGTCAATTTCAGCTGTCAGTCCCCATCCCAGCAGGGCTGGTGACCCCTGTCTGCCCTGCTCCTAACTGGGGAGATGGGACAGGCCCTGGCTTTCCCATGGAGAGCTCTTAGCCCCCTCAGGGCCCTGGCAGTTGTACCCAAGGGTCCAGCATTTTTCACAGGTTTTCACAGAGAAAATACTGGGAATGGTTGAATCTCTGCTGCACCTGTGGTCACCTCCATGTCTGTGACTACACTGAAATCAATGTAATCTGTCAGAATTTCATGCGGTATGGAGAACTGTGGTGTTTATATTTGGGGAGGACTTTTTATAGGGGGTTGGTTCAAAGAAACCACCCAACCTGTATCTTTTGCCACCTTGTATTTGGTTTCCAGGCTTGTCACACTGCCTCATTGTCACTAGTCCATGCTGCACTAGTCCATGCTCCTCAAGTGTCAGATTCTCCCCTCTTTACACCACAGTTGCAGACAGCTGCAAATAGTAATCATGGAGGAATCACTTGATAAGCAATGTATTGTGAAACTGCCGCTATATTAAACCCCTATTCCCACAGCTGTCAGTAAGATAATTTCTTTTTTACAGGAGTCACCTATTACAAAGCACCTCCAGGTCTATGGGAAGCATTTGAAGCATGCCCCATTGACCAGCAGCAAAAATATTTCCTCTGCAAACAAAGCAAATGTCAGCCACTCCACTAGCAAACAGTTTCTGGGAAAGGCACAAGTGCAATTTTTCCTCATACCAAAGAAACAAGCTTTTCATTCTCCTATTGTCTTGGAGTAACCAGTTCTCACCTAAGCACTGGGAGCCTTCTGAGTACCTAAGGTCCTCAGGGTTCTGGAGCTGAGCATCAACCTACCTCTTTTTCATGCCATTGACATTGCTTTATCTCCTCAGCTCGAAGGAACTGCTTGTGGTGGCCTTGGGCCTCTGTCACACTGGCAGGGTTCACACGAGTGTCCGTGCTAGAACTTGTGTGAGCCAGGCACTGTGATCAGCCCTCCACAAAGATGGACACCAGACTCTGCTGTGAGACCCAGTGCTGGGAGTGAGTGGTGGCGGTCGCAGACCCCCTAGGCATGGCCTTAGCTTCTGCCTCCGACATGACGATATCAACCAGCTCAGCATCTCCCAATGAAGTCTGTTAAAAACTTATCATCCCATAGAACAATCCCACTGCCTCAGAAGAGCTCCAAAGAGCTGGGACCAGCAGTGCACTGCTATGGTGTCTGCTGGCTGCTTTCACCAAATACAGAGCATGGGCACAGTTGGCTGTGAGGTTAGACAGGTAGGGAAAATAACAGACAATTCTGAAAAAGGCAAAAGAATCAACAACAAATATTTCAGCTATGACTTTGTATGCTTGTATCCTGTCCAAGTCATCTCTTACTTATTAGGAACAACTCCTCAGTAACAACTCTGACTTTAGAAATGGGAAGTAGTCTGATTATGTGCATATTAAATGTCTAGCACCATGAGCATGCTATATATAAATAATTCATAATGTTCCTAATAATATGACAATATCATTCACAATTTTCACAATTGTCATTTTCATCCTAGCCAAATAGGCAGAGAGAAGCCTCATCCATACTAAATGAAAAACATCTTAAGATACGTATATATATAAACGGAAGGCAAAAGGACCAAAAGTATCCGTCTTTCTAACACATCTGAATCCCTGACCCGTAAGCTGTAAATGCATCGGTTTCAGGTTCAGAATTACAGTATGAAATAAGTGGGACCAAAACTCTGCCTAAATATGAAGATTTAAGGTGTCCCCAAAAGTTACCCGTTCAATTTACAGGAGAAAAGTAGTGTGCCAGCTGAGGTAAAGGTTTTAATTCAGTAATAGGAATAACAAAGATTATTACTGCAGGTTAATTGCATAACTACAAGGGTGTACAAGTTGTTTAAATAACACTGCTGTGAACACAGATTTGCTTGCCTGCTATCACCATATTTTAATATGGTTTACTGTCATGTGAATTATGGTTAATGAATTTCTAGGTGAATGAAATACCATATTGTGATTAAATGTAATACATTAAAATGTCTCTTCTGGCATCTCTGCTCTACAAGGAAATCAGGGTTATTCTTTAGTCTTTGCCTCTGCAAGGGATTCTAAAACATATTTTGGGAACAGCATATGTTTTAGGTTTTGAAAATAGGAAGTTTTATTTTTTCCAAATAAAACTTAACCTTAAAAATAATTAGTAGGGAAGAGACTATGTCATCTTTTTAGAGGTTCTGAACTGTGACCTTTGGCATGGGTGTATTCAATCTTTGGGGAATTCTTACAGAACTTTTCCTTTGTTTTCTGTAAGTCAGACCTTGGTGTATTAAAACAAATCCACCCTATAACACCAGTCCAAGGAAACGCTTGAATACCGTATATCTCCTCTCCTGTCATATACATGGTAGAGTATAGGGTTAATTTTCTCACAAGAGCAGGGAGTTTATGATCATTTCTAGCTTGCAGAAAAAATACCTTATGTTAAGAGGCTTATCATTAAGTTTAGCAACACATCTGACTTAACTCAGTCATAATTAAATATAGAACTATTGACTATAAATAATATATAAGGTATTCAATTATTTTAAATATTTAATATTTTTATAAAGAGTTTGATTTTGTTTGAAGCCCTGTAATTTCCTTTGTACTTTTCTAATGAAAATACTATTGTTTATCCTATTTTCTGATAAGAAACATGAAAAAGAAGCACACATATCCCAGTTTTTAAGGGTTTGCTTTTTTTGTTTCTTTTTTTTCTGTCTGATGGTAAGAACATGAATGGCATTTTTCCTCTGGTTTTCCTCTGAACAACTGTTGGAGCCCAAGGATACAGACCACAGACTAACAAAAAATTATTCTGAAAGACTTATATTTCAAAGGACAATGTGCTATATTGCAAGTATGGTTGATGCAGTACATTTTCCTTAAATATTGCATTCAAGTCTTAAAAGTCAAAAAGGTGCAACTCCTCTGCAAGATATTGATGAAAAACTCCTCTAAATTGTTTGTGCCGCCTTCAATTCCCTGAACAGTGGCCCTTTAATATTTTTTTCTAATAGGAATCATAGACCCAGGCTGCAGCATACTAATGAGTCTAAGCCTACCAATTACATTTTGCTCTCCATTTCAGATTAAATGACTGTCTGTCTATGCAGTCATGCATCCCATCCCCTCCCCACACCATGGTGTCCTGGTTTTCAAGAATAGAAATAATAACAATAATAATGTACTGTATCTTTCCAGTTAGCTACAACTCTATATGCTTTGTTAGGCTAATGATAAAGAAAATGCCTGAATCTCAATGTTATGGTAGCTGCTTCATGAGGATAATCAACTTGCCATGCATCCCTGATGCTTTGCAAAGCAGAACAGAGAGATAGTCTTTAAGGAGTTAGAAACAGTAAAGGGCATAGTGAAAACAAAAATAACCCACAGATGAAACAGTAGAAGAAAGTCGATGGGTAAAAACAGTAGAACTGTTTGGAATTTTCCACTTTGCTCTTTTCCTCTGGAGGTTTTTCTCCACATGATGTGTCCTTTCCATTATCTTCCTTTAGAAGAGGGAGCATTCCAGCTTTCTGGCAACACTTTTCTCCATATTCCTGGATCAGGAAGCCTCTGAGATATCAACTGTCTGTACTCCATTAAGTCTAGGTGCCAGAAAACCAGTGATTTGGTGTGCTCAGCTTCCAGCAATGCATGGAAGGTTGTTCTCAATCTCTCTGCCTGTTAGATATAGGTGGACACCCAGTCATGCAAAAACATTATGCCTCCTTTGAGCTCACACCCTGTACGTCAGCAAAACCAAGGAGGTCGAACTAGACTCATGCTTCTTATGATCTGCCCTTTACTTCTGTATGTCTGGCCCCATCTTGGACACCAACAATGTACTTGGTACTTTATAAGTTGTGCTGAAAACATAACCACAACAGCCTGGGACCTCTGAAATAACAGAGGCTTGCTGTCAACAGAAAAGTGATCAAGGCTCAGCCTCTCGGGTTTTACAGGAGATTGGGAAATAGGAGGAGAGTGAGGCTGCAATGACAGGCTGCTTTTATTAGAGACAGGGCTTATATAAAGTAGTTGTATGGAAAGTTTGACAAAGTCTTGTAAGACATGTTTATAAAATTCCAAAATTTGAAATTCACATGCATCCAGGGATATCCTGGGCAGGGTTAAGGCAGAACCGCAAATAAGCGGGTTTTATAAGATTAGAAGCAAATTAAGCCTCTCAGTATGTCACACCCCACTGCCTTCACATACATTCAGTCCCTGATCTGCAGGAAGTGGAAAGCAGGCCTTCAAGGGCTATTTCCTACAGCTTTTCCCCATAGGCAGTACCCTAGTTTGTTCCCTCCATACTGGGAGGATGTTCTGTGCTAGGGGGATGTCTGGGTTTGGAAAGACAGGTGTCTACCAGGGAAAGCCAGAGCCTCCCTTGGAATGGAGAATGTAAACCCCCTCCCTCCAAATTATTATAATTTTGAAATTAGGAGGGTTTCAGGCAAAGATATGGGAATAGGAACAACAGTTCTTTACTAGGAATATTAAAAATGTAGAGGTACAAAAAAAGCAAATAAACAAAAAAGGAAACACTAGTAGTCAGAATACAACCTGGCACCCTGTTGATCAGGATGTTGGTAACAGTCTAATTAAGTCCTCCTGGAGTGACAGATGTGGTTCTGTTGAAGCAGAGATGATCCAGTAGAAGGGTGTAGTTTTCCTCTGAAGGTTCAGAGGTGGTGAGATGGGTCCGGTCTTCCTCTGGAGTCCAGTGGAAACAGGCTGTCCTGGTGTTCTGACTCTCCGTTTTTATTTAGGTAGGAATGCTTGGCTCCTCCCTCTGGGTGTAGCATCTCACAATGGGATGATGTAATTTTATTAGTCATGTGGTGAGCCTAATGGCCCATTAACAGAAGATATCCACCAGAGGGAGGTTGGGTGGTACAAGAGCTAAGGAACACTGCTTCATCTGATTTTAACAGCTGGCCCATTAACAGAAGATACCCACCCCCTCTCCCCAGAGTTATGAGGAATGGGTTATACATCTCCCCAACCAGCTTCAACAGATGGCAAAAAAATACATATTTTTGGTTACATTTTGCATTGCAACCCAAGACAAGAGAACAAGTACTTAGTCCAATGGAATTGTAGCAGCCTTCCTGCTTGAGAATGTTAGATGAAATAGAACAAATTGAGATGATTTGGTCCACCCATTTTCATAGTGGAGAGGGTCACTATTGCCCTCTGAAGCCTCCCAACACCCACTTAATATGGGGTTGCAGGAAAAATTAGTTTTAGATTGATATCCTCACTTGACCATGGCTAGTTGAGGTCTGTGTTGATGTTTTGCTGACAGACCATGTGCAGCTTGGGACCAGAGAAATACACTGAGCAAAGAAATATCTCTATTGCTTGGTGTGATGCTTATGTTTTGCTATGCACAGAAGGAGGACAGAGCTGGGGCTATCATGAAAACTTTTCCTTACCTCTATGTGTCATGGCCTTGCATTGCCCTTATCTCAGCTGCAAATCCCCCTTCATTGTTAATTAATTAATTTCTCCTGAGCATAACATGCATTTCCCTTCCTTACTTTTTCCTCTGCCTCACCCCAGGTGGGTTCCTGTGCTGTGCCAAAGTCTTTTGTTCTGCTTCCAAAGCTGGAAGAAAACCACCTTTCTCCAGCCTGATAGCTCATGTGTGAAGAGAAAAATGGGATACTGACAACAGGTTGGCAGGATGCCTGAAGAGCGGATGCAGCAGCCCTCAAATTGGCTAAAATTAATGAAGGAGAATGGCTAACCTATACTTTTAAAGCCGTTCCTTGATGGTTTGTGATGATGAAGAAAGGTAATAAACTAGCTGCCTAAACCATGTTTCCCCCCCCTTGTCCTGAACTTCTGAAACACTGAAAGATTGGATAGGAAGGATGATTCTCTTTGCCAGTTCTTTTCTAAGGCTGGTAATATGTTCCCAAACTTCTTGCTGACAGTTGTACAAATGTGCCGGTTGATCAGAAAGAGCCAGGTACTCAATTTCATCCTCATTTAATTCTCATGTGGCTAGTTCTTTTTGAGGATTCTCGGGCCATCTTCTGGAATTGATTTGCACAAAGAACTTTGATTGCCTTCTCTGCACGGACTCCATAATGAGAGAAGAATTCACGCACTGACACACAGGACAGTGCATGATCACTCTGCTAGAAAGAGTGGCAAAACTCCACAATTGGGAGCCATGGGTAAGTTTTAAAGAAATCACCCTTAGGTTACAAGTCACTAAATAACTCCCACTGGTTTTGAATCAAGTGCAAAGACTGGAAGAGAACTAACAGTTAACCTACTCTGCAGTTGTTAATTTTGCCTGATAGGTAATACTGGAAAAAAAATTCCCACTGCAAAAGATAAAATTTGCAGGTGTTTTGTACACCCCTTTGGAGTTCAACCATATTAGCTACGGAACTAGTACAACTACAGGTGCAGAAAGACCTCGGAGGGGAGGGAAAGATATGGAAGCTTGGTGGTTTGAATTGTGAGTTTTCTAGGTCAGATCCATGGCTGCTGGAGGAATACAGTTCCACTGGAGAAGACTACCTTTGACAGTTCTCCATTTATTTGTTCATCTTCCCCTCCCTCCTAGTTGCCAAATGTCATATCATGCAATTTCATATGTATAGAGAGGCAAGATCATGGGACCTTCAAAAGATTATGCAAAAGAAAAAATGGATTATTGTTTTCAAAAGTCATAATTAGGTGGGAAGTGCCCACCTAACAGCCCTTCTTTGGACATGATTGAACACCCTTGTTAAAAAGAGAATTTTCAGGGGCAACTTCACTTAGATTACAGGTGCAAAGAGATATCCTGGCCATTTGCAGTTTATCTCTGGCTTCAATAGGACTAGGATTTCACCCAGAAAGCCTGTTTAACATTTACCATACTCAAATACTTTTTACCTTTTATTCTGTTCAAATCTACTACTGTCAACTTCCAGTCAGTATACAACTAGCTGAAGCCTTCAACAGGGTTAACTCTGCAGAAACAATTTTATTCTCAGGTAAAGTCTTACTCAACTGCATAAATAACCTATTTGGAAAAAGAGTTATTTGTTAAGAAAGGTAAATTGACGATCAGAATGTCTGACCGATGTGGAAAGGTACAAAACCTAAATATGACAAGGTTTACCAAGTATCAGGTATTAGTATGAGGACACATGAACCCCCCACAAGTACTAGAACCCCCTGAACCCCAAGGATGGAAAGGAGATGATTAAAGTGGTGTGATAGGTAAGAGCAGGAGCAGTAGTAGGATCATATTTTCAGAAATGACATATTCACAGCTAAACATAAAGCCAAGCTTTGATAATATATTTTTATTTTTAATAATATATAATAGATTTTTGCAGTAAGCCATCAAGCCCATTCTACTGAGACCTTAAACCTAGACTCAGAAAGTACCTTAAAAGCCAGGGACAAAACTGCCACAGCTTCCAGTATGGAAAAGATGACCCAATATATCTCTTTTTTTTGGTCCATAATTTCTATAATTCCATGAGCTTTCATATTCAGAAAATAAAATTAATTTCTGTTCATTGAATGTTGCCACTGTCTTTTGCCTTGTGAAAGTAGAAACATGTCCCCAAAAAGTTTCAGCTGTCCTTTATTGCAGTCTTTTGTCACTGTCATGGCTTCGTCTTCAGGCTATCTGCACCACAAAAAGAAATAAATGTTTAGGAACTAAGATTAATAACAGTTTTATTGAAAGGGGTGAAAATGCAGTAGGATGCAGGATTTTTAGCCTCGAGCTGTTAATGTGGCATCTTGCACACACTGGCATTCTTTGTATTTGGAAAACAGGAATGCCATTTCCACTGGTACTGGAAATGTAGCATGTTCACAATACTGCTCTGAGAAGACAAGTAGTTGTTGACCAGTTGCTATTAATAAACAAAGAAACCCTGACTTGGAATACAGCAGTGGTTTCTGAGAAGGCCTTTTTTATCTAACTTACCTTTTTTTTTTTTCCTGGTTTATCAACTTACCTTTTTTTCCTCAGCTCTCCTGAAATGGACTGTGTCATTTTAAAAATAAATTAAGGTTGAAATTAAATAAAACACAGTGGGAATGGAAAGGATTTTTTTAATTAAAACAAGAATGACTGAAGTTAGATATATTACTGTGGAAGAAAACTGCACTGACTGTAAACAGTGACTAGCTCTCACTACAGGCTCAGAAAAAAATCAGAATTTCAGCAAGACTCAGTAGTGCCAGAAAGGTGACACAAAAGAAAGCTGGGCAACCAACTGTGAAGAAATTCCCTGAATATTTTCTTCTGCCCTTTTTTACCACAACAAATCTTTGTCCTACCTATTTACTCAATCTTGAGTATGCATGCCAAGTGGTAGCCCAAATTCCATGGAATGAAATTTCTTCCACTGGGAAATAATTGTTCAGCTGGGGGTTAGGAAGGGGAATGTTTTATTACACATCTTGGAAAACGAGATGTGTTTGGGTCATTAGGCCATTCTTTTCTGTCTGGAGAAAATCAGATCAGAGGGCACTGGAAACATGACAGCAACAGTAGCAAAGATAGATGGACATATACAGAGATAAGATGGATAGACAGATATGACAGATTCTGATAACAAGGTGTTAATATATGGGGTAGAAGACATTGCAAAAACCAGAATCGTTCTCTGGCCAGATGTGGTAACTATTTTATGGAATTTTACCTTTGTTGTTAAGAATTCTGTAAAAACATTAAAGAGATCTCATGTATATTATTTATAATAACTATAAAGATGCTACCAGCTTGTAAATGGAAAAATGGAAAGGCTCCGAGGAGAAGAAAATCATGGGAAAACAGAAATAATTTGAAAAATAGTGTCCTCAAGTAACATAGACACTTTCTCACAGGTGTCTCCAGAGAAGAAATTTCTTACTGAAATACACAGCTATCTTGTATCTAGTACCTGTAAATGGTTACATCATCTGCTATATTTAGAATACCTCCAGAGTAACCATGGAAACTGGTTTTGCTTAAACACACATTATTCCGTTCAACATTAGTTGACAGTAGAGTAATACTTTTAGAAGCTCACAAAACAATGTGTCATTGTTATTATATGCCTATATATGTAGCAATGTGTTTTTTCTCAAGTAAGCCTTTTGCACACCCAGAGATGTCAGATTTCTGACAGACAACAAAGACCCAGATCCATGGCAATGGAGTGCACATACTAGACTCCAGAAGAATTCATAGTACATCTCTGTACTTTGCTTTAGGCCAGTTGCCTGTGGAAAGGGTTCATGCTGTAACACTGCATGCATGTCTGTGTGTCTGTCTTTGGCATGCAACCGTTGAACCCAGTTTCAACCAAAGTAAACAAAGAGAAAAATAAAAAAGCGAGGTTTTTAATCTTCCACAAGGTTTGAAAAAATAAGCAGCTATGCAGAAGAAAGCATTACCAGTGATGCTACTGAAAGGGTAAAAAGAACAATCCTTTTTACACCCAGAAGAATTTACATAAATAAAGCCCTGTGATTTTTACAGGTCAGAGAACTACTATACTGATGATCAGATTAGAAAACAAATAAAACTGTATCTTCGCACTGCATTGCAGAAGCAACAAAGAAAGACTTTCTATTGTTTCTCTATGAAAATGATGCTTTGCAGAAATCATCAAGAAATCCCAAAAAAGTATCAGAACTTTAAACAAATAACAGAAATCCCGAAGAGCAAATTAAAAAAAAAACAACAAAAAAACCCAAACAAACCAGAAGCCCCAGACTCAGACTTTCAAACTGGACCCAAGGAGATATAATCAAATGGTTTAAAATTATACAAGTGATTATCCAATGTGCAATGTAAAGTTAGTACTAGGAAACAAAGTACTACAAGGTAAGTACAAATGCCCAGTTTTCACAGTGCAGGAATGTTACAATAAGCTTCCAGATGCATCTGTGCTCCTTGGTGTATTTAGAACTGAGCTGTAAATGGGAATGAGGCAATCACATCTGCAGACTACAGCTGACTGCAAATAATTTTAGAAGGATCTACTACTACTAGGTGTCTGAGGGATAAAATGGAAAATTATGGTAATAAATATGAAGCAGAGTTGGTGTGTGTAAAATAATCCAAACTATACATGTACAGGGATGAGCTCTAACTTAGCAGTTGTTACTCAGAAAGAAACACTGGATTTGTAGGTACCTCAACACAATGATGAGCAAGAAAGGCAAATCAGATATTCAGAGTTATCAGCAAAGTTAGTGGAGCAACAGGAAGACCTTATGTCACTTACACACATTTTTATAACTGCCTGTGATTTTAGTCACCTCAGAAGTGATGTGAGAGAATTTGCTAACACAAGGAGGGAGAAAAAGAGAGCCAGGCTATGGCATCCTTTCAAGAAGAGAAGAATATATGAGAATTCCTTAGCCTGGGAGAGAGTCAGCTGGAGGGTGGTAAGATTAAAGCCTACAGATGCATGAATTGTATGGAGAAGATGAAGGGGGAGTGACCTCTTTTGTGCTGGGGAGAGGATGAAATAGGAGGAAGGGAAATGACCTTGACCTCAACTATCACTTGAGACTCCTGCCTGTTGCACATCTTCTACCTCTGTCCCAAATCCTGTATCCTGTCTGTGAGTGATGTTAGCCAAGAATGCATCATGCCATAAGGAGATTGTAGGAAAGCAAAGGAATTGTATTACAGAAACATGGAAGAGAATTTTCAAGCAACTACATATCAAAATGAGAAAAACATTTACCAAATTGACCAAAGGGTTTACCAAATTTACCAAAGGCATTGCATTTAATCCGGGGCTTCTTGGGCAGATTTCTTTCTCTAGCAATATCCTAATTCTACAGCAGCATTGTGGCAAGATCAGCTAAATAATTTGACTGAGTGGCATAGCACATGCTTTGGGAAGACCACAATTTTTCAGCATTTTCCTCCATTTTCTCAATACCTGCTGACAAAACTTGATGTGGGCTAAAGCTGTAACTACAAAATTCAGTCACAGGACCAGAACTGTAGAACAAAAGTGTGACAGATATAGCTGGTTATAGATGATTTGGCTTGACAGATACCAGCTGTTATCTGTACCAGCTCTGCCAGCTCGAAGTAAACAAACCCCCGGACATGATAATGATAGGTCAGATTCAAACCCAGACAGAGGACCTCAGCCAATGCCTTTGAAGCACGGATGGACCCATATCATTGGCCAGTGAGCTAGGCGGAGTTGAGACCCTTTTCCAATCATTTCTGTAAGCGCGGGAAATTTGAAAACCCTATAAAAGGAGCTGCCAGACAATAAACATGGGCTGTTGCTGCACAATCTCAAAGTGTTAATGTTGCGTCCCTGTCTCTGACTCCACAGCTATTGACATCCTGACGTGACAGCAACAAGTGGCCGCAGTATTGCAGGGACACAGGGGGCTGAGGAATATTACCACAGAGCAGCAGGATTGCTGCAGGCAGCTGGCGAGGCTGCAGAAAGTGGCAGAAAATTGCTGCAGGCAGCAGAATTGCTGCAGAGTCCAGGCGGAGCAGCAGAATATTGCTGCAGGGAGTGGGAAGTGATGCGGAAGGGGGTGGGGTGTGCTGCATGGCTCAGAATCCTCCTTTCATTGGATAGAGAAGCTGCTGGAAACATGGGAACATGAGGTTCTACACCGGGAGATCCTGTTCTGAAGGTGTGGACTTTCTTAAAAAGAGAAGGATAAAACACGACACATGGGTTCTGCTAGCCCTGCAGACATGGTGCGAGAGCCACAAATTAAATGTGTCCAAAGGGGATGCCCTAGACTTAAAAACTTGGGAATGGGTGGCTCTGATACACTTGCTGCAGCCTCCATTGGCGATAATACAGCCATCAACATTATAAAACCCTGGAGGCTTATCATGAATTTATTAGAACAGTTGAAGAGAGAGTGATAGGTGAAGACAGCAGAGGGATCACCACTGGCACCACCTGATGAGGCAAGCAGCGAAAGCATGGCACTGGGGGAAGCGGTGGGGTCGCAGACACTGCGCTGGGTCAGTGGGAGAGGAAGACAGGTGGAAAAGTTACAGCATGTCATGAAACCAGCCAGGATCATGCTTCTCCATGCTCTGCTGCCCCATGTCCTGCCAGACTGATGTGGACCCCTGAGATCACCCCCAGCCACTGTGAGACCATGCCCAGTGGCTGCCAGATGTCTGGCTGGTGCAAAGCCATGATTGCTGCTCCGTTCTTTGCAGTGCCTCACCCTGCTGTGTCTGCTGGGACCCTTGAGACCACACCTGGCCACTCGTAGGCAGTGCCCAGCTCCTGCAAGGTGCCCAGCTACTGCCACAGTCTGGCTGCTTTTGCAGTGGAGCCATGCTGTCCTCCTATGACAAGTGGGCATTCTGTTACCATGCCTAGCTGTATGGGGCTGCATGATTCCCATTGCAATGGAGCGCCCTACAGGTCCAATTGCACCTGTGCAGTCACCAGATCAGCCTGTGCTAGGACCACACGCATCCTCTGCTAGAACATGCATGCCAGGACAGCCTGCTCCTGAGACTGAGTGGGCCAGCTCCAAGACCACACTTCTGTGGGGCATGGCTCCACCTCCAATCCAGCCTCTGTGGGGCATGGCTGCACCTCTGACCTAGCCTCTGGGGACACGTCTGGGAAATGCATCACCAGCAGTTCTTGGAAAAGTAAGACCCAGAAGTAACAGTGGACCTGGGGACCCCACAATCACCACTGCTGCAAGTGCACCCCTGTTACTGGAGCTGGAGCTGTCCCTGGAATGTATACTAGCAAGGGACACGAGGGAGACCAGCAGAGACAGCCAGAGCCATCATCCCCCTGTAAAACACCACAAAATCACCACCATCACTGTAGTCCTGAGATTCAAGCCTGAAAGTGTTGATGTTATGAAAGGGTTATTTCCCAGGCTTTCTTCTGGTAAACAGAAGAACAATGTTTTGTAGATATAGAAATGTTTACATTATTTGTATGGAAGGGACTTTCTTCTGATGTCCCTCTGGGATGACCAATTGGTAGAAAGGTTTACCTTTTGTATTACCAATCAAACTGGCCTCTGACTTTCTGTATAAAAGAGGATCTCATCCCACAATAAAGAGAGAACCCACGACACCTGCAAAGGAACCTGTCTCGTTTCCTTTGATGTCTCTTGCGACACATCGCTGCACTGCCAACAGCCCTGCCCAATCCTGTGAATGTAAAAAAGTAAAATAGGTGGCATCACTAGTGGGGACTATGAAGGGGCAGAACTCATTGAGGTACCTATGTTGTGGGGCTGGAGCCTGAGGACAGGACAGTTGCCATTTATCCAGTAATAAGAGGCAACAGAACTACTGACACCCCCCTCCAGTGGCCAGTTCTCTCTGATCTGCATCAGCTAGTGGCCAAGCACGGTTTGGATTCTACTGCTGTGGCTAATATGCTACGAATCCTAACCACCGAGGAGGTAACTCCTTTTGATATAAAGCAGCTTGCCACATTAATATTTACAACAGTCCAGTATATGGTGTTCTAAAGCACGTGGAAGAGCAGTGCTGAAAAGCAGGAGTTAAAAAATCTAAAGGTTCCACGAGAAGACCCACATTATGAGGCAAGGGTCTCTCAACTTCTGGAATTACCACCAGTGGGGGAACCCTGACTCCAGGCTAGATTGCATCCATTAATACTAGCACAGAAGAAAGATTTGGGATTGCAGGCACTGTTTAAGTTAACTAATATGGCAAACCCAACCCAAACATATTCCAAAATCAGGCAAGGAGTCAAAGAACTATATCTACAGTTTATAGAGAGATTACAAGATGCTATGGAAAAACAAATTGTTAATGTTGAGGTCAAAAATCATCTAATTTTGCAATTGGCAAAGGACAATGCCAATGAGGACTGCCAAAAGGTCATAGAACAGTTACCTGATGAACAGTTACCTGATGAAAATCCATCCAATAAATGGATTGATAAATGCCTGTGCTAAGGTTGGATCTAATTATCATAATGTGGCCATGCTAGCAGATTCCATAGCAGCTGTTGTAAAGGTAACACCTCAATGCTACAGGTGTGGACAGCAAGGCCACCTGAGAGTGAACTGTCCCCACAAGCCCACTGCAATGGGGACATGTCAAGGACAAAGGAATATGATCATTGGTTGTCATCAATGTGGGAAACGTGGTCACATAGGCAGGCACTGCAAATACGAAGTCTATACTAATAAACAATCTTCTAAAGAATCCTTTAAGAACCAGGAAATGGACTACCCAATGCGAGGGAGAGACGCGTGAAGATGCAATTATGTCTTCACCTTCCTATGCAAGCTTATGTGACCGGCTCACAGGAAGGACTCAAGGAGCAGCTGGAATGGATGCTTCCACCTCTATCTCAATAACTATTACTACCTTAAAGGTACATAAAGTCCCTCTCAAGGGACAGGGCCTATTGGGAGAGGACTGAGTGCACTGTTTATTGGAAGATCTAGAGCCACCTTTCAAGGCATCTATATGCATACTGGTATTGTAGATGCAAACTTTACAGGACAAATACATGCAATGGTTTCCACCCCTACTCCACCTGTGACTACCACTGGAAAAAAAAAAAAAAATTCCCCAGCTTATCCCGTTTAAGTCTTGTGTCCCAAATACAGATCCCAGAATGCAAGGAGACCAAAGCTTTGGGTCAACAGGGAAACCTCAGGTATTTTGTACCCAGGTTGAGTAAGCAGACACCAAACATGGTGTGTATTATCATGATGCTTCAGGCAAGACCCTCCCAAATAAAGGCCAGTGGTATGATTGACACAAGGGCAGATGTCCCCACACTTGACCTCCATTGTGGTCCACTGAGCCTGTGGGATCCACTGTTGCTGTCCTTGGAGGAACCACACAGAGCTGTTTGAGCAGCAAACCTGTTTTGGTAAAAAATCCTGAGGGACAAACAACTATCATTTGGCCTTACATCACTGCAGCACCACTTGACCTGTGGGGGAGGGATGTTTTCTCTGCTTGGGGAGTACAGGTAGGAACAGATTTTAATGAAGGCCACTGTTCTAAGGGGTGTGAAATATCCCACACTACCCCTAAAAGGGCTTATCACTCAGCCAGTGTGGGTACCACAGTGGCCCCTTGAGAAAGAGAAGTTACACACCCTTAGGTCTTTAGTGCAGGAACAACTGGCTCAAGGACACATAGAGCCATCCACGAGCCTTTGGAACACTCCAGTGCTTGTTAGAAAAAAGTCCGATGAATGAAGGTTGCTCCATGACCTGAGAAACATCAATTCAGCTATAGAGAGAGCATGGACACCCTCCAGCCTGGTATGCTGTCTCATACAATGATTCCTGCCAACTGGGATAATAGTGCACATGAAAGATTGTTTCTTTACTATTCCAGTGCACCCGAAAGTTTGCTTTTACTGTGCCCTCTATTAATAGCACTGCATCAGTGGAGCCCTATCAATGGAAAGTACTTCCTCAAGGTGTGAAAGCTCTACAATTTTTCAGTGGTATGTTGCTCAGGCACTCTCATCAGTGAGAGAACAATATTCAAGGGCATACTTTTATCACTACATGATGACATTTTGATAGCAACCCAAACAAAAAGGGAACTCTCACAGATTTGGCCAAGCCTGTTGCAAGCTTTAAAAACATTTGGGCTGGAAGTACACCAGAAAAGGTTCAGCAGCAACCACCTTGGAAGTACCTAAGACTCAAAATTATGGATGAGACATGAGACCATGCAGCCCCAGACAATTCAATTCTTGACAAAAATTAAAAATTTAAATTGACAATGCAGAATTATTTGGCCTACTAAAAACTTTGTGACATACCATCCAAACAAGAAATTACCCGTACTACATTCTACACATTAGAAATCACACAAATCTCCCAGGTTTTATTGCAGAGGGCAACGCATGAGTAGATCACCTAGCTAGCCTCGCATGGATAGCACCACAGCCAGACATGCTGGCACAAGCAAAAGCCTCACATGACTTCTTTCATCAAGGTGTTTGAGCCATACAGAGGCAATTTCTGCTGGCGAACATAGAGGCCTCGTAACAGAGTCAATACCTGTGCTGACTGCCAAGGCCACACAGCACCACCACAGATGGGAGTTAATCCCCATGGCTTAAAAGCTTACAAATCTAGCAGACTGATGTCACCCAAATTACTGAATTCAGATGATTAAAATATGTGCATGTATCAGTTGGTACTTTTTCTTCTGCCATATGGGCATCAGCCCACTCAAGAGAAAAAGGACGGGATGCCATCGCACATTGGCAATTAGCCTTTGCTGCTTTGGATATCCTTCATAACATCAAAACAGATAATGAACCTGCGTGCACATCACAAAAAACTAGACAATTTCTATAGCCCTGGGGTGTGTCACACCAAACTAGTACACCCCATTTACCAACTGGACAGGCCATCATCAAATGTGCACATGGCACTTCAAAACACATCTTAGATTAAAAAAAAGGAGGAATGTGTAGTGAAACTCCACAGAGCAGAGTAGCAAAAGCTGTTTACAACTTGAATCATGTAACAGTACCAGAACAATCCCCAAACCCAGTAATCCTAAATCATTTCCTATTACTGCAGTTATCTGGAGACACCCAATCATCTAAACCTAAAGTAATGGTAAAAGACATTATCATGAACAAGTGGGAAGGTCCATGGGACCTCATTATATGGGGACATGGGTATGCCTGTTTCCATGGACACTGGAACATGATGGTGTGTTTGTCCTGCTCTGCGTCCTGCTTGGGACCAGAGACAACATCATCCTGATGAAGCTCCAGCAGATATTGTGGGGCAGTGAGTTAAATGAGGTGTGCAATTGATACATAGTGATCTGGGACCTTTTTGAGACGACAAGTTTATTTAAAGCAAAAACCTGAACTGGACTAATTGCTTTCCTTGTTATTTGATTTTCCCACAGTTGTAAAGTTGAAATGTTTCTTGTTCATATAGTTAAGTTGTGAGTTTGTAACTTCCAAGTAATAAGCCTTTGATGTGCCAATTTGAAAGTTTATATTGTTGGTAATCCTGCCTGACAGCTTCTGGGAATGGATGTAACATTTTCAATGGTATGTGGGATGCATCACTGGCTGGGAGAGGCTAGGCTTGTCAGGTTAGGTAGACTCATGTGTCATCATGCTGTCCTGTCACCTTATTTGTGAAGGGTCCTTCCATGTAAGATAACTGAGAACACTTTGCGTTTTTATTAAAACTGAAAGGGGGAACTGTGACAGATATAGCTGGACTATATCTGCACAGATGATTTGGCTTAACAGATACCAGCTCCACTAGCCTAGCTCGATGTAAACAAGTCCCTGGACACCATAACCCAGACAGAGGACCTCACCTAACCCCTTTGAAGCACAGATACACCCATATCATTGGCCAGTGAGCTAGGTGGAGTTGAGACCCCTTACCAATCATTTCTGTAGGCGTGGGAAATTTGAAAACTCTATCAAAGGAGCTGCCAGACAATAAACAGGGGCTGTTGCTGCACAATCTCAAAGTGTTAATGTTGCATCCCTGTCTCTGGCTCCACAGTGACACAAAAAGGTCTGGAGTTCAGTTTGGTGAATTGAAGATACTGCAGTTTAGCTCTAGTCAGGTGCCACAGTCTGAAGGCTTCTGTTGCCCTCCCTGTGCTCCCAGGTGGTGAGACAGCCTTCCCAGCCCTGCTCCAAATCTGTCCTGGCACCTTCCTTTGTGTGGTGAGGATGTAAAACAGATCTGAAATGATCTGAATTAAAAATAACCCAGCAGAAAAGTTTATGCAAAATAATGCTCTGCTGCAAATGATGACCAACAGCTTTCCAGCTGCTGGGTGGGTTTAGTCCACATGATTTCTGTGGGAAAGCAGTCAAATTGATTTTCAGTGCAGTGGCTGAGCTAAGGAGGATAAAATAAAATGATAGTGACAGTCAGTTCCTCCAGAAGCAGAATGTCCCCAAAATGGCCAGAAAGAGATGTCTAAAAGTCTATCCTGCCATGTTGAGTGTTGGGATCCCTTACATATCATGGATGAATCCTTTCTGCAGTGAGTAATTTTTCATCCCTTGATGGTGGCATAGCACCAGTTACAATCTGCAAAAGCTTCTGTATTGAACACGTGAAAGCCATAAATACTTCCCATTGAACAAAAACTATCACTCACTGGTAGTAGATTGATTTTTAAGGAAAACAACTCTTTCAACTTTTATGCTTTTAAAAAACTTTTCTCAAAGTGTCAATTCTTTTTCAATCTTAAGAGACTCAAAGATATTAGCTTGAAAAGCATAACCCTCCAAAATATTTTGTAAATGTTTCATGGTATATCTGCTTGTACCAGTGGAATTCTTTAACAGAAAAATCAGATTCCTACCAGCATCCAGAAACTAATTAGGATGGAAAAGTACATTTCAAACTGCAAATATTCCTTTTTATATTCCCAGTGCATTACAAATAGAATGAAAACTTGATTTTCAACTCCCACCCCCTCCTCCAATGTTAAAAATGTGACTGGAAAATAATATATCACCAACCTGAAACCTTGTTTTACAAACACAAATTGTAACCCAAGGGAATTGTTTCAAACAGTTAAGTGGAGATTCCTGAAGCTAGGGGCTGGAATGCCCTCTTGGAGTGGGGAGACACTCTGAGCTAATGTATTGTCTGCTTGCTGATGTTTTGTAGCTTCTTTTTCTATCTAATGGGGCAGAGATTATTTCAGATCTACATTAAGCTAAGCAAAGTCATTAGGCTCCTTCAAGTCAATTGCATCTCACTTTAATCCTTCAGTGTAACATAGACAGTTCCACAGTCCCACATAATATAAACCAACTGAATGGATTCCAATTTATCAAGAAAGTATAAATTGCAAAATTTCAAGCTGAAATGGCAGTAAAAAAAATCCAGTGATCATTGTCCCATACATTTTTGATTGTTATTTAAGACCTCCTGGGAGATCAATTCTGTATAACCTATTTCTCAGGATACCTGTCTGCTATATGAACTCTTTGCGACTGTTTTCACTAATATATTATGACTTGTTTATGATACTGAGGAATAAATGGTGGGATCAACATGGTCACAGTGGAATGGGAAATTATGTGGAAATCATCAGGAAAAGGTATAATTTTTTTCCTATCTGTATGCATGTACTGAAGGATTATAATTAGCCTATTCCACAGGCCTCCCATTTACATCCTTTACACACGGTGTCTGCACCTAGATGTACTCTGTGTGAGAAACACAGTGTCTGTAATACTCACTGACTCCTTAACAATAATCACAGGACTCAGACCCAAGATTTAACTTTAAATTTAGAAGTTCAGAGTTGTGTCAGCAGAAGTTTAAATCTGTGGATTTCTTCAAAGATTACGTGGCTGCCTGGGAAGCAACACCCAGCTTGATGGCAGCCAATACAATAGCTGATTTTGACCTCTAATGCATTCCTGCCTGTTCCTGCTGATGCATGCAACTTTAAGGAACCAGGAAACTGAATCCCTCCAGGAGATATTTCCTGCTCAGCTGCTGGAGAGGAGATGGTTCAAACAGGCTACTTTGGAGCAGTATCCACTGGGCAGGAGATTTGTGATTACACCTCCTCTATTTTCCCATGTGCTCATCTAGCACTTCCAGGGAATAAGCCAAACCTCACCAGGAAGGCACTGGAAAGAGTAAGCAAAACAAAGTCCGTTGTTCTCCTCCTTTCTGTAGGAACAGCTTCTGATAATGAGGCTTGGAAAGCATTTGTGATTAAAAATATCAGGGAGGGCAGTCATGGGACCACCACAGGCAAAATTTCATACTCCTGCTTGAAGCCAGGCTCCCTCGCCCTGTGTCTCACTCCTACATCTTATGTGTTCGTATCCCTGTGCAATCCGCAATGTTGCCGGCACCTTGGGAGCATGTCTTTCTCTCTGACAGCAAAGGGAATCATGTTCCTGGGGAGGCTGCTGCATGCAAGCTGTTTTCAACATTATATCATGGATTTCCCAAAAGGCTTATGCTATCAGTACAATTACTCCCATTTTAGGGAGGACATAACTGCAGTTGAGAGCTTACCTGTTTTCTCAGAGATTTCTCATGTGAATTATGTTTTTAGCTCAGGAATACATTTAAGTATATACTTAAGTCCCTTTACACTGCTCTCTAGGACTACACCATTAAAGACTTATTTTAAAGCCTACTTTAAATCCAGTTGAATAAATTCCAGGCTCTTTGAGTAAGAAAACTTCGCCAAATTTGAGTTTCGTGTATAAAATGGATGACTACAAATAAAATGCTGTTCACTGTAGGCACCCAACAGAGCAAAGAAATATATCAAATGCTTTTATGCTTGGTGTCAGGCATGATCAGATTCATTTTGGGTCTGTCCTCTGAGCAGAGAAAGTACAAGCAGTCTGAAACTGGAACACATAAAATAAGAGAAATAAATACAATCATTTCACGTGATAATGAGAATGCAATGTATTTTCCTTTGTCTTCTGTTCCTATCCCTATTTGTTTTCCACAAAGCATTAAAGAATAATAAAACCATTTGTCTAATAATGGAAAGTTTAATTTCCCATTGTTTGCAATGCCTTAGCATATCCTGCATCATTCTTACAAGGAAGTGAGTTTTGCAATCAATATAGTCCTATAATATGTCCTTCTGTGACAAGGTGTTTTAAAAGATTATGCTGTACCACCATTTCTCATGCAACTCAGCTGCTCCCTTTTTCTTCCCTCTCTGTTGAATAATTTTCAGGACAAAGCCAAAAGGAGTTATTTGTAAAGCCATCACTCCTTTTCATCCACACTGATATACAGATCTCTCACAGCAAAATACTGTACAGTGCATTGAAATAGAAGCCATAATGAGAGGAATTAAATTGTGGGACATGTTGCAGTTGTTAAAAAGAAACTATTAAATCCTTTGGATTTTCTATTCAAAATTACTACTGAATTATAATAATTAGTTTCAACTTCTGATTCTTAATCTAGTTATCTGTGTCACATTTTAAAAATGCTGTATTAAAGGACAGTGTTGCTTTGACCTAGTGGAGAGAGACCAGTGTTTATGAACCTATAGTGGTTTCATGTTCGTCTCTCTCTGTTTGCCAAATTTAGTGTAGTGGTTTAAGTGTCTTTTCTGCTGTGAGATAGGATTAGGAGAAAAAATGCAAGCTGGCACAAACTTAAAGGTACAAAGATAGGTTTATTAACACACACTAAAATAAGAAAATAAGAATCAAAATGAAACTTTCAAAACACTCTTCCTCCCCCTAAAAGTGTTCACTTTCCCATAAACAACATAAAGAGACAAAACTCAGAACTCCAAGCCAGTACCACTTGTAAAATAGTATTTCATTCAGTCCTTTTAGAGAAAGAAGTCTCTCCTGAGTTGTTCTGGTAACTTTCCACAAGAAAGAAAACGGTCTGCTTGTGGCCTTTAACTCTCACAACAGCAGTCCGCCCGGGAACTATTGCAGTTGTGAACCTCCCATATCAAGTAGCCTTTCCCGTGACTACATATGGGCCATGGACTCATGCATACTGGGGTGTCATTTTTAAAGATAAACAACTCTAAAGGAAAAGGATTCTTCATCTCAGGGAAGAGAGATATATTCTCACTTCTTCACTAGGGCTTCTCGTCTCTCTCTGTTCAAATATCTCATGGGAGCACTAGATCACAAATTCTAATTCAATATTCACTCAGTCAATCACAGATACCTTTGCTCAAATTGACAGATTTCAATAATCAATTCTGCAGTCCATATTGTCCACGATTTAAAGGAATATTCTAGCATATTCATATTACAGTCTGTTACCACAGCCATGCACATTAATGTGGGAGAATGGATTGTAAAAGAATAGAGATAATGCTGCAGGCAGTCTTGCCCCTGATAAGTTGCAGCTGTGTAAGACAGGTAAACAGTATTGAAGGAAAAAGAAACATGGTATGTTGATGTGTATTGACCAATCACAAAGGGTAAAAGGAAACACAGGTATTATGCATGTGAGATGGGTATAAAAGGGTATATATACTGGGGGAATAGTAAAGTGTGGATTCTTGGTGTCAGTTGTGAGTTCTCCATCAAATGGTGACCCTGTGTGATTGAGGTAGAGAACTGAAAACCAGAGAGCAGCCAGTGGAGGAGCCCAGTCTAGCAAAGCAGGTGAACCAGAGAACCTGTATGTCCGGACGACTTTCTATTAAGAAAATAGAGACACTGGAGCCCTGGGTGAGAGACTGGGAAACACAGTAATGGTGGCACAAATATCAGCAGAAGAGGAATCTGTTTTGGACATTCTGCTGAGAATTTTACAGAGGAAAGGTGTTAAGTGTGAAGAGTGGGCACTACACACCTTGCTCATTTGGTGTAAAAAGAATGGTGTGAGAGTGAATGCACAGATTGCTTTTTTTGTTGAAACATGAGAAGAAGCAGGGCAGGCATTGTGGGAGGAAGCTACAAGGGGAGATGAAGTAGCCACAGGGTCACTTACAATGTGGCGTTTAGTTTGGGATTCATTGCTACAGATACAAGCAGATGGAGAAGTGGCAGCCACAGGTGCCGCTGCTGCTGCTTCCCCGGTCCTGGCCACAGCCGCTGCTGCTGTTCCAGCAGCCATCCCCCCTGCTGCAGCCATGTTCCCTTTGTCTCCTCCTCCCTCCAAGAGTGCTCCTTCTGTGAAGGGTCCTATCCTGCCAGTTTTGCCTGAGAATTGCACCCTTCCCTCAGATGCCGATGACGACAATCCAAGTCTCAGGAAGTGGCCTGGCCATGGCAGAGATGCTGTGACTCTGCCGCCTGTGTGAGTCCAGCGGCCTGCAGAGGTTTGGGGTAGTGGCTGGGAGCCTGTGCAGGCTGCTGAGGAAGCACTGCATCTGCTGAAGCTTTCCTTGGCGGGCAGCTGCCTCCGAGGGGGCAGCGTGGAGCTGATCAAGGGTTGTTCCCAAGCGCTGGCCCGCAGACGGCAAGTCTCCCGAGTCCCAGGGAGAGCTGGTGGGGCTGTGCCAGCGTTGTCAGTGTAGGCCTGGCTGGACTCTGCAGCCGGCAGGGTGCTGTGGTGAGGGCCGGCTGGAGGTTGCTGACGAAATGAGCAGGCCCCCCACAGGCAGAAGCCACTGGCAAATCTTGTCCACAACCTAAGTTTATTTTGACACAGTATCAGCTTGCAAGGCAGGTTGCAGCAATTATGCAGGTTTCCTAGAGTTTTCGTGTGATCAGGGAGAGAGTTTTGGGAGGGGCTGTCCTGACGAGCATTCCAGCTGTTCAGTGCCAGAGAACAGCAGGCTACACACTTTGCTTATTTGGTAGGAAACAGAGTGAGGCTATGCACTTTGCTTATTTGGTGTGAAGGAGATGGGGAAAAGCTGTGCAGTTTGCTTATTTGTTATGGAGGAGGTGGCTTGGGAACAAACACACAGGTCTTTTTTGTTAGAGGGTGGGAGAGTACCAGCTGCACTTTCGCTCGTGCTGCTGCCTGCTGCTCTCTGCAGGCTTGTGGAGTGAGCCCTGAGGCCCACTGCCAAGGTATGGGCACAGCCCGGCGAGGTCCTGGGGTGGTGCCAAGTTCCTCCTGAATGCTGGTGTACATGGCAGGACACAGAAGCAGCGTGGCCAGAGAGGCAGCTCCCAGAGAGTGCAAAAAGAAGTTTGCTGAGATTCTGCTGCATGAGTGCTGGAACAAAAACAACACAAAGCTCTGAGACGCTGAGTTGGAGCTGCAGAAAAGGCATGTAAGAAAAGCTTGGAGTGGCCAACTAGCGCAACAAAACAAAAAAGAGGTGACCAAACTCAAAGAGAAAAAATGTTATGAAAACTAGTATGAAACTGCATGGGGGAAGTGTTGAAAAGAACAAGAGAAGAGGGAGAGAAGTAGCAAGCAGAGACGTTGCTTCAGCAGATAGAAGAACTGAAATTGCAGACCAAAAAAGCAGCAAAAACTGAAAAAGGAGTAAGAGAATTTACCACAACAACAGTGGGAGCTGGAGACAGTACAATTATTCAGTACAATGTGTTTATTTGCTTGTGAAACATGTATTGTTTTTGAATTGCAGTTATTAATCATTGTTAATATTAATAGGCATAGGTAAAAAGTTAATGTTCCATAAACTAATAACCCATGGGCATAGGTATAAAAGTTAATATTCCATAGATATAAGTGTAAAGACTTTAATATATCCCATAAGTATAAGTGTAAAAACTTTGATGATAGCTGCTTTCACTGCATTTGTTATCTTCTCTGCAAAGAGCAGGGAAGATGGTAAACATGGCATTTGCAATTTAATGACAAACAGGGGTAATTGTAAGAGAATGATGTGCTATACTGTTAGAAGCAAAACTAAACCAAAACAAACAAAAATAAAGGGTTAACAATTAGAGAGGAATGCAGAATGAATTGGAAAACTTGTTATGCCACTGTAAACTCTGACTCTGAGTCTACATTTTGAATAACACAGGTACCCCATCTGAAGGAGGATATGGAATACAGAATAGTTTCATATGGGAGTAAAAACTTTAATGGTGAAATAAGACTTTTGGTTCTGAGGAAAGGTGAATATCTAATTAATTTAAAAGAGATCTATGATAACTTACATCATGCAGAAAATAAACATGAAATAATTGTTTCTCACAGCATAAATATAAGGACCTGCTGAAAGAAACAACCAGAAAGCAAAGCTAGGCAGACTACTTGAGATATTTGAGAATCAGGATTGGAAGCATATGTTCTTACTGTGACAGGTTGCCTAAACATTTGTATAAATATCCTAAATAGTCCTAAATGAAATATGTGAATGGGTCATAATGTCAATTTCCTTGAACATGTCTTTCTGGAGATGCTGCAACTTTGTAATTAAAAGAAAACAGGGGGAACTGTGGGAGAATAGATTGTGAGAAGTTAGGAACGGGGCTGCTGGCTGGCCGAGCCTCATCCCTAATGGGGTGCAGCCATGTTAAACAGGTGAACATGGTTAAAGGAAATGCTTTTTGGAATGCTGAAGTGCATTGACCAATCACAAGAAGTGAAAGGGAACATGAGTGTTATGCATGTGAGGAAGGGTATAAAAGGTACTGGGGAGTAATAAACTGCTGATGCTTGAAACCATTCATGGTTTTGGTTGTGTGTCCTCTATCACATTAATTTGAAGAAGTTGTGCGCTTGGCTATGGGGGAGCTGCAAGGAGCAAGCCAGTCATAAACTAAGATTTGATTAAGCCATCAGGATTAAGAGTCAGAGACTTAAAGACAAGGCTGCCTGCAGTCGACAAAAGTCAGGAGACTTGGCTTCATGGCCCACCTAAATCAGCATTTCCAGCAGCATAGTCTCTGCTGCCATCTGGAATTGGTACTGATGCAGCCTGGACCTACCAAAGGGCAGCATAATTTCCTGCAGCTTGGGGGTGTTTTTTGCTATATGCTTATGCAGAAAAGACTAACAGCATTCACTGCACCTGAGCTAGCTCTGGCTAGGCTCTATTAGGAACAAGAAGAAGCCTACATGAACTCTGCTTTTCCTCTCCTGCCTTGCTGAGAGGAAAGTGTGTGGTATTGATACAGGCTTCCCATCTAAGCAATGATTTATTTTCTCCTTGCTTAGCATATCGATTTAGACAGGATCAAAGTACAAGCTGACATGGCTGAAAACTAATCAACTTATAATTTGTACAGGATACCATGCCAGTATTGTACATCATTAATAAATATGGCAAGAATCAGACAACTCTGCTTCCTGGTCATTCATACTACATAGGAAATTGACTGAGAATGTCATTAAAAAAACTCTTGCATTTCCCCAGAATCTTGAGTACTTTTCCCTGTTTTTTTTGGCAGAAGTTGTCCAGGTCTTTAAAAACATAGCAGAAAAGTTGCTTTGATTTTTTTTTAAATGTCAGCTATCCCTAAGTGGTTTTTTTCTAGATTCTGAAAAGTATTGAAAGGCTTTCTCATTTGCAACTCTCAGAAAGCTTTGCAAATAATCTATTTTGTCTGATTTTGAGTCAATAAATATGAGACTATATGCAGAGGAAATGGGATGAAGAGTGAATCAACTGAAAAGTCATCAAGTAAATAGCTTCTTTTAAAATATCTACTAAATTAGAAAAAAATTTGAGATGCTGGATGCCATCTCTATATCCTTTAATCAATAAAAAGTATTTTGCAGAGGACAGTCTGAAGAGCTTATCTTTCACCTCCAACTCTAGGTATGAGTGGCTTGGGCAAAAGGCTATCCTAGCAAATCTCTGAGTTTCCTAGTGAAAACAGCCAGTAAATTAAAACCTGTGGAAAATATAGGGTGTTGTCAAAGCACAACCCAAGGGTATATCTGAGGATGTTGAGTGTCTGAGACTACTGTTTGGTGGCACCAGCCTTTGTGTTGCCATTCCACCATGGTGGTCACTCATGGGCTGATGGCAGGAGAAATCTCCTGCTGTTCATTAAGCTGCTTGTCCCTGTGCCATGCTGCCAAGTCCTATGCCAGACTGGGCAATTGCTGTGCACAACTGTGTTTCCTTTGACTGCCAGGCATGCTGCATCCTGCTGCATCCTGCAGTACCTGGAGCTTTGTAGTGCATCTCTCCTGGCTGACTTGGTGTGATCAAAGGCAGGGGCTGACATGCTCTGCAGTTTCACTGCAGACATGGGGTTGTATTTCGTAGTCAAAGTGAAACTTGGGGATTTCGATGACCGTGTCTTTGTTGTCATTAAATTAACAATTATCATTGATGGAAAAACAACTCAGAGAAATGATAGGGGTTTTAAAAGCCAATATCACACGTATTTTTTGAAAAAGTTTTTAGGCAGATCAATTAGCAAGAGGAATAGGCTAAATTAATCTCTAAGTGAAAACATCATGGAAGGGACTGCATGCTTGATAATTTCAGGCCATGACCAATAATAATTGAGAATAATGCTTGTCTCATAATAATAAGCATAATAATACTAAAGGATAAAAATGCCATTTTAGCTGGAAAAAGTGGAAGGAAAAAAGTTTGGCCTGCTTTGATATTAAGAATGCAGTCTTTTACTTTGAGAAGATAAAGTTGAAGATGGAATGAATTATTCATTTAAATGTTGCCATAGTAACAAGCCAGCAAATCAAATAATGAAAGCAGTTCCTTGGTTTTAAGTGGGAAAAGACAAATTTCAGCCTCTGAAAATTCAACCAATTGTACACTCTGAGACTACTCTGATGCCTACACCTGCAAAATCAGTTCTGCATGATCCTGAATCTCCACCATATGATCATTTTTTAGCATTCAGAGGAGTATTGTCTCCATTCTGCATGAGATGGGTATTTCAGTGTCACCCAGAACTTAGTTCTGCAATAAATGGAGAAAATTTTCCTTTTCCTTTTCCTTCTAGATAGCATCATTCAAAGTGATTTATTAAGAGAAAACTTAGGCCAAAAATCAGTCCACCAGATCAGGAAATATCAGCACAAAAATGATAGCGAGAAGATTTTCAAATAAGACATTTTATGTTAAAATGGATTCACGTAGAGAACTTTGTATGTCCAAGGCATTTAAATCAATTAGGGGAAACTAACAAAAGGAATAGAGTACAGGTTTTGTATTGCCTGGTGAAAATCAGAGCCCTGTGCTTAAAACATGAACTTCCATTTGGTGCCTGAGGCAAATTCAGCACCTAAAACTGTCCCAGCTGGCATGGTGAGATAGTTGGCTCACTAAAGGCAGCAGACAAGAAGGGAGCAACCCAAGCCTACCACCATGGGGGATAACAAGATGTCAAAAGGGCCCAAGGGCCCCTGCTCCAGGCACCCAGCCAGGGAACACTCTGGTGAGATAGCAGGCAATGCCTTACCTTGTCTGCTGGTGAGGGAAACGCATCACGGGCCGAGCAATTGACTCACCTGATCAGCTGTGGTGCTCAGGTCACTCACCTGGGAACAGGGAATCCAGTACTTCAGGGAGCACAGGCATAAATCAGAGCACTGGCAAGCTGCCTGGTGGTGTCAGATGTTCCTAATGGCCTTCGGAGCCCTCTCTAACATCCTTTTGTGAGGGAATGGATGTGCACACTTCTCATAGCTGCTGGTACCTACATACATAAATAAACATTTTCTGCTCTATATTCAGTGTTTATAATGAAATACATCTAGAGAGGATCAATCTGGTGGCAAGCAGTTTGCCACAGGGAATGCTTTCCAATCAGAAGGGACAACCCATGGAGTGAGACTTGTTCTCCTCAAAACTGTTGTTTTAATCATAGGTGTTTTGTCTTATTTTGCAAGTCCTATTTCTATTCAGCTTATTTTGCAAGTCCTATTTCTATTCAGCTTTTTCTCATGTCATTAAAAATCAATTCAACATCAGTATTTGGCTCTGTAAATAAACCTGAGGCTAGGCTAGGAGCAATACTAGCTTATACCATTGGGGAACCTGGCATATATTCTTTCATGTTCTCCTTTTTTTTTACCCCCTTTTGATTTTTTTTTTTCTGGAAGTATTTCTTTATTTTAAGCAACTGTATGTAATATAAGGGAAGACAGAGTGCTCTGTGGTATCTTTGTAGCACATTGCTTAATGTCCCAGGTGTAAGCAATTGAGACAATCTCTAGCACTGGTGAGTTTAAGGAAGGGTCAGATTCATGTCAGGAAAAAATTAAATACTTCTGCTTTCTAAAAAGTTTTAAAAAATGCATGTAGTTTGGCCAAAAAACTTGTTATGGATAGATGCTTTCAAACAGTGTGAGAATATCCTCTGTGTTCGGTGTTTTTCTCTTCATTATCGTATAAGCTGGTCTTTATAGACTACCTTACATCAGATCACTTCAAAGCAACATCTGTTGATTTCAAGGTTATGCTTGCTGTTACAATAAAGTACTGCTAAAATGTTAGCTCTCTGTAGAAATACCTTGGCTGAGGTCCACTTTATGCACAAATTACTGTCTCATAATACTGCATTGTAACTTGAACATATAAGCTAAATCACAAGGATATTTGTTTGCAGCAATCACTTTTGTTTACAATAGCTTCAGCTTGAGAGCACTGGAAGACCCTGGCTTCATGGTTGTGGATTGCAGATCAGGACATCTAGACACACAATTGATATGATTGAGCAGAAGATGTTTATTGTTTACATTAAACTACAGTTATAGATTCCAATGCTACTGTTCATGTGTTCACACATTTCTTGATTGTTTCCTCCATCTTGTTCATGTATCCAGCACGTACCCTTCAGGAAACGTGATTGGTCCCAGGTTATCGCTCTGTGGGCCTCCTTTATCCAGGTCTTGCATTCCTGGTATTCTGTTTCTCAGGCACTTCTTTTCTTATTTTAGCCCTGTTTTTCTCAGTAACCTTAATGAATTCCAAAAGAGCTGATAATAATAATGAATAACTACAGGAGGTAGTTTGGCTGGAGCACTTTGTATTCCAAGTTATTCTGATACGTTGCTACGGTGGTTGTGTTCATGGAACACATGAAATGTGTTCATCCTCACATTCACACTTCCCCAGTCAAAATGCCAAGAGATCCCTCCCCTGGAACAATTGCCAATGCAAAGGATAGGGAGGGCTAGATGCTGTCAGGCCATGGCCATTGCTTGTAGAGGATCCCCATCACTGTGCCACTCTGAAAATGGTGTTGATGGATTATCATGGATCCATTCCAGGGACAAAACCTCAGTTGGGGCATGACTGACTCAGTGGTTAAGTAAACAAAAGTAGTTTGGTTGCATTTATGGTGGCTATTTTCTTTCTGCTAAATTTAATAAACTAGAGATTGGGCAGACTCCCAGCAGTTTTCCTTGTTACCAATGTACCTGGCTGTTTACACGTAAAACTTCCAATAATTGTACCTAATCTGTTCCTTAGATCAGCTTGTGTGGGTTGTGACACTCGTGAATTAGGTGGCTACATAGGTATTTTCATTTATACATTGGGGTTTGGTTCAATAGACTGAACCCCAACCTCTGAGTGAGGAAGATAAATATTTGTACCAAACAGCTTGAGCAGGATCACCGATCTCAAAAATTCTCCTTATCAAACAGAAGTTTCATTAAAGGTTAGAAATATAAATTGGTGAAGTGACAGATTCTGTGATATGATGGAAGCTCAATTATAAGTGGATAACATAATATAACAAGTGCAGATAAAATCCTATTAAGGTCTGAAAATCCAGTATCTCATCTTCCTGACTTTTAATTGATCTTTACTCATATTGTCATTACAGTCAAATATTTGAAATTATTCCTGTACACATAAACAAATGTAAGCACATTAACTCTGTTAATAATTTTAACAAGTAATTTGTATTTCCCATTGGAGTATCTTACAATTTGCTTTAGTATAATTAAAGATATCATCAGTGATAAGCTTTAATGTGTTATTTAAACTCTGCTTGTTTATAAGATTTACTTTTATCATTAACTGCAGGTTGATAAGATCCACATCGTAATGAAGACACTCTCATTAAGAAATTAGATTTTTTATCTAAAGCAAATAGGATGTTCAGGTAGACAAGGACTGCTGATTTTTCATAAATCCTAAATATGGACCTTTCTTCCTAAGGTAGATCTGTGGTTAGTCAAGCAAGTTCATTACACCATGGCTTTTAGTCTGTTTTAGTAGAAAAGCAACACCTCTGGCAAACAGCATATCCTTCACTTGACTTAAAATTACACGTCTGTGGTGTCAGGGTACTGATGGGCAAAAGAAATCCTGCACATGAAGACAGTTATGGGCACTTGCTCTGGAGCAAGGTCAGGCCACTCTGATTTTGACTGGGATGAAAAGTTCTAAAGAATGGGAGTTTTTTTGCCTTTGTTTCCCAAACCCCAGACAGCAGAGGCTTTCAGGGACCAAGCTAGAGAAAAAAATGGGATGCATGCAATATGGGTCACTGCTTAAATCCTTTGTAAATATTTTGCTTCTTATGCACTTCCAAATCAGGCACAAAACACCCCTCCTTTATTCCTGACTAACACAATTGGAATAAACAGACTATTTGCATTTGCCCCTGCTCTGTCTCGTATATTCATTATGTCTCTCTTAACAGCGGTGCTCTGAAACTGCTGTTCAGAGATGATTTCTTTTATGTTATTTGCCAAGAGGAGAAAGAGAAGTAATACGTATGTTTCCAGCTTGAGGTTTGAAGTATTTGCTTGTGGTAAAAATGTGACTTGTGGGAAACTTTCTATAGATATACCCAACACTGCCACTTTGTAAACAAAAACAACTTTTGTCCCCAGCTATGACTAATCCATTGCTTTAGTTCAGTAAGTAGAATATATGTTCAAATCATAATCAAAGAGCTGAAATTATCCTGCAAGGCTGAAAAACAGACAGGTGGTTTAGCTTTTTCTTTTTTGTTCCTAAGGTGATAGATAAGACTTTTAGATAGAGGTAAATAAATGTCCTCATGAATAAATTGGCAGAGTAGGTGGAAGTAAAAGTAATTTTCCTTAGTTTATTTTTCACTTGTGGTTTGTTTAGAGGGCTTTTTGTGTCCTTGGTTTTATTTAAGGAATGAAGCACTTATTCCTTCAGAGCCTGCTGCTTAACTGTTCTTATTTTTGTGTAGAGAGGAGATGATTTGGACTTTAATTAAAATTAGAATCACTTCTTCCCAAGGAATGATATAAAATATTTTGCTAGTGAGAACTAGACTTAGTAAAACTTTCTCTTGCTGTTATTTTCATGGGACTTTCAAGATTCATCAAGGAGATGAAAAGGGTCTACAAAGACATAACTGGCAAGTAGGGGACTGATGTTTTCATTCCACACAGCAGTCAGAACAGCAAAATCATCTGTATCCTCCTCCTCTGCATCCTTATTCTTCTTCTGTACCTTACATTTCCTAAATTATTGAGAGCAGAGTGGATTCAACTATAACGTTAATTGAGAACTGTTTAACTATTTATGTTACTATGATTTTGTATTGATTTTATGTAAACTTTCAACCAAACACAGATTGCATTCCTAAGGAAGACTTTTGGGAGTTTCTAATAAATTGCCTTTCTGATGGAGCATTAGTAATTATTGGATACAATGTGATTTAAAGTCATTTAGAAACCACAGAACAGTAGCTTGATACTGTACATTTCTGTTTCACTAACAAG
This sequence comes from Cettia cetti, assembly GCA_013401135.1. Lineage (NCBI taxonomy): Eukaryota > Metazoa > Chordata > Aves > Passeriformes > Sylviidae > Cettia > Cettia cetti. The sequence continues at coordinate 52,145 of VZUI01046928.1, forward strand.
TTGTGTTAGATGCAATTGATATCTGACAGGAAATACTAGGGAAAACAATGGCAAAATTTATCTTGATTGCAAAATTCTCTGTGATCTTCATGATATCTAATGTGCTAGATAGTATTTTCATCACTAAAAATTACTGTAGTGATTTAGGCACTTCTACAGGAAAAAACAAATAGCAGAAGCAGCAAAATGAAGGTTGCAGGATTAACTTGCACCTAAATTCAACAAAATCTTAGCCAAGGAAAACTAACCAGGTCCAGAACAGGTAAGAAAATGAATGAATAAAAACACACTCCTGCTTGCAGCAGTCAAATTTTAAAAATTTCCCCTCAGAAGGATGAAAACAGAGAGATGACTGATAATCTTACAACAGAATTTCTGGTGATGACCAGATCTTTAGGTTTTGCCTTCAGTTGTTTTGTTAACAGCCAAGAAACTCAAGAACAAGGATCTTTGGGTGACCAGAAGTTGCTGTGATGCAGCAACTGGACAAAATGCCTTGTAGTGGGACAAATGAGGGGCCTGACAACCCTTCTGTGCTCTTTCCAGACCTGATAACACCTCTGATACTTGCTTTAGATACAAACCACTGCGGAAATCTTTCCATAGTCCTCCTGTTGGTCATCTGGCACAGCTTGTTTGAGTGGGCTGAATGTGCAGTGGATTGAGGATGTGCTGAGAAGAGAATTTACTTCTCTGCATTGCTATTGCTTTTTCTTTTGTTATCGATAACCCCTGTAGCTCCAGCAGCTGGAACCTAAGGTAAGGACTTTTTATTGGCCGCACTATAGCCGTGGCCAAAGGCCCTATGACATCAGAACTGCACGCAGGCCTAATAGAAAATGTTCCTCAGCACACTAAGGATGATATAGCTGTCAGTTTGTGCCTCTGTCCTTATCACAGCTTACTATTTCCACAGCCTGCTCACAATGTTCACTGTTCCTGTTCTTACTCCTTTCTTCAGTACTCATCCCCACATGGCCCTGAAGTCCCTAGCTATGTCCCACCAGATGCAGATCTGCCATGTCTCTGCCTCCCACTCCTGGCTTTTGGGCATCCAGTTCCCACCAGTACGCATATTTCTCCATTCAGTAGCTAAATCACCTCTTCTGTCTCCTTTCCCCATTAGCTGCTTCCATTTTGGCTGTTATTGCCATTCAATTCTCTTTCATATTTTCACTCTATCCACCACAAACACTGCCCAGGTCTGCAATAAATTTCAGCTAACCCATTTCTTGTTCTTTCCATCAATCTACCCTGATGCCTTTTATCAGTTTTGTCCCCAGGGAATTTTTTGCCCTTTACTTGGCCCCTATAAAACTGTTGAAGTAACTGTATTCCTATCATGTCTACCCATCTATCTTCAGCATTTATGGTCCTCAGGTCATTATAGAGCATAGGTACCGCTACCTTTCCTGAGATCACCAATTACTGTTGGAGCCTCTTCTTTAAAACTCAACCCATTAATTAGATATTCTTGCTGGTAGTCTCAACCCTTTCTTACTAGCTTGTATATATATATCAATACCTTTGCCAATCTATGAACAAAGAAAAAGCCCACAGGACTTGCATTTGTGGGTACTTTCTGCCAGGCAGAGCTGAAAAGGCTTCCATGAGTAACAATGATCTCCAACACCCTTGCAGATTGCCAGATGCCACCCATGGCCTGGGGCCTGGCCCAGAAAAGTTCATCTGTTAACCTGAGTGGTCAATGAACAGGGTCTGCTGCCTTATTTCTTTATTTGTAAGAGCAGAAAAGAGCAACACAACTAAGCAAACATTTTTAAGATTTAGGAGAGGGATTTTTTTTTGTCTGCTCATTTCATGGTGTACCATGACTCATGGAGGTCATGGGTGTGACTTTAGAAAGCAGAAAGCCTACAAATATGCTGTACAGCACTCACTGGTAGAGAGAAATACAAATATTCACAGCCAGCAAGCAGCTAGCTTACCTCATCCATTACCTCATTTGGCATATTCTCATGTGTACAGGAACCTTCGTAGGTAGATCTAAAATGAGACAGTGATTGATCATGGAAGAAACTGTTATGTAACTTAAACATTATCTCCATTTCCACAACCCTAATCACAAAGTTCCAAATGCATTCAAGTGACAAACCAATTTAAAAACAATTTAACTCCCGAGGCAATAACAACAGGGAAACACTTTAAACTGAGCAGGTATTACGATGCAATTAGCACGATTAACCCTTTGCCACAATGGCAAATCAAGAATTTTCACCCCTCACTGTTTCTTTAAAATGTCTGCAATTGGAAAAGTGACTTCCGGCAGGGAGGAGTTAACACTATAGCAATCTCTCCCTTACAGATTTTTAACAGTCACCAGGTGGCAAAATCTATTTATACACCCTGTGTTTGTAATAAGATATCAGTTTGTAAGATCCAACATTAAATTTCTCGAATGAATATACTGAACAGAATAACATGTCAACTGAAGCTGCAATAACATGATAAAACATACTAAAATCTCTGTTAATATGATAATCAGCTGTGTTTTGTTCCATATGGCAATTTATGTTAACAGTTAGGCTAAAACCCATCTGCTTCTTCAAAAGCTGAATATAATAAAGGAAGAAAGGTCGCAATCATGAACTTCTGCCTCCAAGTCACAACGTGTATTTAATAATGAATGTATAGCTCAGTGATTCTCTATATGATGCATTTCATAGAAAAAGGCAAGGGTTTTTCCTCTACATTAAAAGTAGCTGTTTCCCAGAGAAACTAGCTCCCTATTTCCTAACTTTTTAAAAGAGCCTTATGGAAGTGCACAGATGGCAGCAGAATGGTCAACAGCAGTGCAAAGAGTGACCCAATTTTTTCCTGCATCGAAGACCCTGTCATCTCAAGGTATACCTGATTCTGCTGCTATGACAAGACAAATGATATACTCTACACATCTAACTGGTGTGCTGTGCTACCATTCTGCTTGTCCTGAAATGCGCTGACAGTACAGCAATGGGAAACATTTGTCTTTATAACAACTGACAAGATGCATGATTACAACTGTAAGGGTATCAGGGATAAAAAAAAAAAAAAGGCAGGCTCTCTCTATGAGCTTAGTTATTAGTCACGTGCTGAAATGCTGACCAAACCTAGGAGAGCAGGAATTATCCATAAAATTGCCCTCAAATAATATTATCTTCCATCCTGCTTCCAATAAACAAATCAAACAGATCTAACCTGATCTAGATTTTTATTCTTTTTTTCTGAGAATTTCTGTCAGTTTGAATTTATTCGAGTTCAAACTATTAATGTCCATCTGAAATTCATCACGTCTGTGGCTTTTTTTTTTTCAACCCTTAAAAAAATCTATTACTATGATGAATTTTTTCAGCACAAATAGCTCAGAAGAGTTGCTACCTGTAAATTTGTCCAATGTGGGCAAAATATATATATATGTATACTGTATTTATTTTTGAAGACAACCTCTCCTGGGATACCTTTAAAGGAAATATAATTATCAAGCCCTATGTTCAATCAGAGGATCCTCATCTGGGCTTCTACCTTACATCTTTTCTGTCTTACATCTTTTGCTGCACTGAGATATGTAAAGAAAGGGTCACACACATGAGAAACAGCTTGTCAAACACTCCTTATATCAGCCTGTAAATAGTAAAGAATTCCTGAATTTTCCTTCCTAAAGGGTGTGCATTCCCAGCTTGCCTGGAAATTAACCTGGAACGTAATTTCTATGAACACATAAATCTGTAAATATAATCCTGTCATTGATGAATAGATGTGTTGTCCTCTGCAACACACAACAAATTCACCATGTAAAGAGCTCTAGGTTTCCTGTTTGGAGCCAGGAGTTGACATATGGATAGGTAAGAGTTTGTGTAACCTGGGATACCTCTTCAGAGAACAAAAAAAAAGAGGATTAGAAGCATAGTTTATGCCTACCAACAATAATTTAAACTTCATGAATTGCCTCAGGGCACAGTAAGGGTAAATGTGAAATGAAATATGAAAGCATGGTTTTAGTTAAACCTTTTCCACCTGTGAGGAAGTTATACATACAGCACCACTAGCTAGTGTAAAAACAGTGTTCCTCCAAGGATGTGGAGTACGAAAATACAATGGTCTCCTGCAAGATCTCCCCCAAGACTACCACCAAGTGAGTAAATGTCCTCTCTGGACAGTGAAAACAGTCACTGCGAACCAGTTGATCTTCCCTGACTTTATACAGCAACAAGCTGGACATAGGAGCACCAGCAGCCGCAGTGCAAGATAGAGAATGATGTGACATAGCACAAATATTATTTTCAAGTTGTTTTCCACTAGAAGGTGCTAGAAAAACGAATAACTGAAAAAGAATATTCTCTCTTTGCAAAAGCTCCAAGTCCCAGCACCACTCAGAGCCACACTCACACAAATTTGCTGGGTCTTCCTACAAGCCCTGTTTTCTGCTATCTGTCCTATCTACAAGCTTCTTGACCAGATATTTTGTCCTTGTGTCTTCCTGTGAAAGCTCTCAGTAAATTGTTTAACCACACAAACATACAACTAATAAATAATAATCAATTTAGAAGGTAGGTCCTTGGACAAGAGTCCTTTCTATCACAGACAGTTATTACCTCCAGAGAGCTGCTGCGGCCTTTTTCCATATTCAGTCCTGCACTACTCTGTTTTGTTTATGATAAAGTAAAATAAAAATTAATTTAGAAGGAAATGATATCACTTCTATGCCATTAAAATTGAGATATAAACCACAGAAGCCAAGATATGCAAAGACACGACTGTCATTTTTCCTGACACCATGCAGTCTGACATAGTGTCAGACTTAACTTTGAATTTCCTGGCTTTGGTGGGTTCTTGTTCTAACCCCAAGATATCATTTAAATGCAGTTTGTCATTTCTGAATATAACTGTAGCTCTTATATTATCAATAATAATAGGGTACCTTCTGCTCCTCAGGGGAAAACTCTCAAACAAATGGCTTGTGAATCAATAAGTATGTTGTGTGCTGCAGCTGAATTTATTTATTCATGAGATGCTTATCTGTCTGTAAATTCCTTAGGAAAAATCCTTAATCCCACCATACTGAATTGACTATTTATCAGTTTTAAATTGGACCTTATTAATTTTGTTTCATGCTGGAAAACGTCTCTCACAATCCATCTTTGGACAGAATTGAATTTCTTTCTGTCTCCCTTTTCTCTCTCAGGGACAAAACCCAGTGGTTAAGAATATGAAATAACAGATTGCAGCAATCTCCCATATACAAATCTGCCCCATCTGAGCATCCTGCAAACTCTCTTTGCAATGTACTTGCAGAAGCCTGTATGCCATGGCATAAGCACAGTCACATTTGGCTTCTCACTTATCGATGACAGGCTGAGCTGTTTCTTCTTTTGTTTTATTGCTGACTCATTGGCAGCTGCTGTAAGTAGAGATCAGTTCCATTACAACCAAGCACAGCTATATTTATAGGCTACAAAGGTACTTGCAAACTCATAAGCATAACATTGAATTCAATGCTAAGGTTGTGGTGTAGGTTTTACCTGCTGACTGTGGCAGAAGTCCTCTCAAGATCTGGGAGCTAAGAAAACAATGTTCTGCTGTGGGCTCATTTGAATAATCTCACCACTCATTAAATACAGCTGCAAGGAAAGGAATGACAGGGTTCAAAGGCAGAACAGGGGAATATATTAGTAACAGAATTATCGTCAGAACCCTTAGGTATGTTTCCCGATATTCCTCAATGTAATGCCATAAAGTGCAATGGAAACAATTTTGTCATTTGCAAACACTTGAAAAGGTTAGCTGAAGATTCTGTGCTGATAGCCTTAGTAATCTATTTTTAGAAACACTGTTGCTGAAGAATTTAAAAATATTGTATATTTTTACTAATGACCAAATGAGGGATTTGGTTTGTTCATGGACTATTTCACATTAAGAGATTAGTGAGTGGGAGGTCCTAGACTATTCTTTTCTAAAAACTGGTTGTTGATAGGATTTAAAATACATTGCCTGGTTCTAGTATCTTTTAGAGGCTGCAGACTGCAGGAAAAAGACAGACAGCTTTCAGAGATTCACACAGGGTTATGTTTTGCTTGTGTTTTTACATATTATTATCATCCAGCTAATTTTCTGGCCAAATGGCATCAACTGGCTCATCAAAAATGCACCATTCTCCACCTTTTTGGCAAACCTTCCACAATACACCTGTTAGGACAGGCAGTGAACACAGCAATGGGGCAGTGTCTCTTGATTCAGCTCCTGTGATCAGAGGGTGCCAATATGCTTCAGGACTATCCAAGTGTTGACGTCTCCAGTGCAGCTTTCATCTTTGCTAAATAAAATAAACTTTCCAATATGGCTCAGGAGATTGGAGTAGTGTCTTTTTTCTCCTCTGCAAATAAGAACTGCTGCCAACCTTTAATATTTATCAACCTGAATCCAGAGGGAAATATTCAGCTGCTCATTTTCCAGAATATGTGTTTTTTCTCACCCCCAAAAAAGCTCCTGGATTCTATGAGGCAAAGAAATTCAAATGCATTTGATTTGGGAGAAGGGGGATATTACAAGTGCTTGGAGGCCTTTGTGGCAAGTGGCCATATTTCAGATTTGCCACTGTAATCAGAAGCAGAGTGACTGGAAGGTGTTTTCCATGAAATACCTCTCTGGAGCTAAATCCAGAGTCTGGAGCATTGTTTGTGAAAACACTGTCATTTTTAAAGGAAATGTATTTGTTTACACATCATAAAAATTTTAATAGATGCTTCTCCTTTAGGGACAAGTGCAGATGACTAGAGCTAAAGAAAGTAGTTTTCTGGATCTTTCAAGTGAGAGGGAACACCGAAAAGAAAAAGACTAAAGTGCTGCTTATGGAATGCTTCACTTTTAACTTTTGTAAAACAGGTAAAGGAAATGCTTTGTTTGGAAAAGATACAAGACCTCCCAATTAGACCTTGGTTTATATAGCTCTTGGGCACCCACTTACCTTTCAGCCTGTGAGTAAGTAATGCTGACTCCCAAAGGACATGCTTACAGCTGAGCATAGTCTTCAGCCTGGATGGAGAAGAGGAGCTGGCACAGTGGGGGCGTGCCAGCTGTGTCTTCTGTGCCCCTGACTCCTCCTGGAGCAAAGGACCTCTCCAGGCAGCAGAGATTATTCTGCAGCAGAGATCAGTGGGCACACTAATGAAGTTTGATTATACTCACTGTTGCTTTAAGTCTTGTTTTGGTCCCGCAAATGCTTTGCTTAACCCTGCAAAAGTCATTTTCAAGCAAACTCACAGGTGAAAGTCCTTTGTCAACAGCAAGCCAACACTGACTGCTTTCAGCCTTTCTGTGTGGGAACAAATGTCACAAAAAAGAAGGAAAGAGAATATGCTTTTATTTTTATTTCATAGGGAATTAAAAGCACTAAAAGCCATGGGCCTATCTCGCTGCACAATTTAATTAGACTATTTTTCAGTGGTTTGTTTAGTTCTCTTATTCATATTTAATATGGCTGCAAACAGCAAGCAAGGAGTTTGGTTCACCAGCGTAATGATGCATTATGCTAGCCACTAAACTCCTGAGACTTTGTGATCCTGGCATTTATGGTCAGGTCAGCTCCTATTATTCAGTTTCTGGAGTCACATGTGAAGAATATTAGCATTTGTTCTTCCAGCAAGGGGAGGGAGAGTACACAACCAGCACGTCAGTGGATGCTGTTGCTAGGCAGGAGCCAGAGTCCCGCAGTAGGGTCACGCTCGCTCCCCCGCTCTGTGGTACCTAGTGTCATTGCAAATTACTGGACATGGATTGAAGAAAGCAGAACCATATTCTCTGGAAGGACAGAGGAAAAAGAGTGGATGGAAGAAATACGGTGTCAAGAATAAATCTTTGCCATTACTCAGCAGATGGGGCCATGCTCATCCTCGGCTTTTAGCATGGCTTGTTCTGCTGAGTGGACAAATGACACAAAAGACAGAACTGGCTGTGCCAGCGCCCTGAACTGTTTGTTATCCCCATCAGCCACTTGGAGAAAATAGTGAAACTGAAACCTGCACCCAAATATTCAGGTCTCCAATAAAAGAGAACTGCAGGTGGTGGGATTTAGAAATCCTTGCCCTAGTCATCCCACATCCCTATTAAACATGTCTGCTGCCCTGGAGTTTTTCCGAGCCCTGAGAGCTCTTCAGACACTGTGCTCTAGGATAATGATTTCATTACCTGAGACAGAGAAAGCAGAGTTGCCTGGGGCATCTGCCAATAACACAGGAACGTGACAAGCGGAATTTATATTTTGGTTTTTTGGATCTTTCTTTTTAGTGACTTTTTTTAAGTCAAGCTTTGATAATCTAGCAGTAGTACTGATCAACTTAATTTTCTCAAGTTGGCTACATACTGCAATTTCTAGAGTACATTTCTGTGAGTATATGTAACAAATGTTGGATTTCATTTGACAGAAATGGATATTTTTAGGAATTTCTTGAGGATGTATAACAAAAAGACAAACTGACAATGCCATGGTACCTTCGTCTGAGTTTTAGAAAGTTAAAAGACCTATTGAGAGGTCTCAAATATTAATTCCCTCTTCTAGCTAATGTAAGAAATACATTTGGAATAGAATAATAATAAGAAAAATAACTACCCACATCTTTTGCAGAAAAGTTTCCAAATCTCTGTCACAGGAAAAAAATAACTCTGAGAAAAAAATAATATTCTAATCAAGTCTGAGATGTTACTGCAGTCATATCGTACAGCAATGGTATAATGGATTATGAATGATGAATGAAGACAATAAAATTAGATAATCTAAACCAGCTCACCATACACAGGGCTTTCCAGCCAAAGCTAGTGTTGACATAATATACAGTCTTGACTGAAAAGAAGGAAAGCAGCTGAAGCCTACTGATGGTCTTGTGCTTTGAGAATATTTAGCATATCTGAAAAAGAACTATCCTGGCTTTGAAATCAGTACATAAAAATAGAATTGAAAAAAAAAAAAATCTATGAAGGAAACTCAAGTTGAACCTGGATGCTATTTTAAGCAGAGGAAGGCAAAAGTCTCTGCATGGAATATGGACAAAGCTTCTGAAGAGGGCTGATGAGTATCTTCCTGCTTAAGAGCAGAATACATGAAAGTCAGATGAAGTAAGTAATTCCATAAAATGACCATGATGTACTTTAAAAACAGAGCTACAAACAAAAGCAAAGCATGTAACAAGTTCTGGGGTTGGAATACATGTTGCAATTGATGCTGTCCTGAGGTGTCCCTGGATCGGGTTGCAGGCAAGGAAGCTGTAACCTGTGTTGGGTTTTGTTTCTTGCATTATCTCTCTAAGAAAGAGTAGTGTTGAAAACACAGCTTTGCCCCAGTAGCAAAGAATAGAAAAGTGAAGGCCATTGACCATATAGAATTTTATCTTGTGATTAGACTGGCCAGTCAGACCTAGGAAAACGCACAACCGAAGTACTGGATATGAATGCACCAGTATTACATCCACAGTGTTTCATTAACATTGGTATGTCTTGTCAGGAGAGGACCATCAAGCAGAAAAGAGAGCTTAATTCACACCTTATGGCTGCTTTAATATGAAAGTGAGGAGAAAATTCTCAAGAGGTGCTCAGAATTTTGTAGGGATGGTGCCTGAGAGTCAGAAAAACAATCACATTTATTCATCCCTTTTTGTCTGTACGCAGACTTTCCAAAATACATGTTAGTGAAACATGATCTTGACATCTGTGTATATAGTCAATTTCAAGTCCAGGGCAAAAGACTGGCATTTCGCAGAGTTCCTTAGTCCATGCCATTATGAGCATACATTATAACAGTACAGATAGTGAGAACAGTGAAAAGAAATGCAGAAAATGCAGACAGAGTATAACTTGCATACAGCATTTACAAAAAGGATCACTTCACTTCATGGCTTTACAGGGGCTATGGAACAAGCTTTTGTAACTCTTTAGCAATATTAGCAGTGCTGAGTGAGATGATTAAAGTTACACAGCTGAAATGATGGAAATCTAGAGATGTGGTCTACAGTAAGCCAGGCTGGACTGCAGCCAGGATACTCCATTAAGTAACACTACTAGAAGCTCATGAAAAGCAATCTTGGAATCTTTAACGACTGCAGAGGAGCAAGCTAACTGCTTTGCAACTCATCTGAAAAGCAGTTCATCACCACAGAGGAGACATTCGGTCTTACAGCCAAGGCACTCTTGGGCATTTGGGAGATCTGTCTTTGATTCCTCACTCTGTGGAACAGAGAAGAAATAAATCCATCTTTCCAAGACTCCACTTCTGCCATGACACACATGGCCGCAACCAGCCTCCGTGCCTTCCAGCCTTTGCCTGCTTTGTCAAAAAAGCTGAAATTGGATGTGATGAACTGTGTTTGTGCACACCTATCCCTATGTAACCCTTTCATCAGTGGTAGTTATTCCTGCTCTGGGGAACCCCCTTCTCAGGATGGGGCAATGTGGTGGCACTTTGCATCATGTCCTGTGCATGTGGGAAACAGTAGAAAGTGACAGGTACCTCAGGTGGCAACCATGGGGAAGACCCTGACAAAGAAAGGGTCCTCCAGATGGATGCTGGTGGCCTGCATCAATGGCTGTTCCAACAAAGTGGCCCCCATGCCAGGCATGCCTCAGGAGAAGACTTGGGCTCCACAGGCATTGCCGAGGCTCAAAAGCAGAAGAGAGGCTCAACACTTCAGTGCAAACACGAGAGGGACAAATATCACTATGAAAGAGAGCAGGGCTGAGGCCAAAAACAAATGACATTTGATGGGTCTGGTCTGGAAGCATGGGCAAAAACAACAGTAGCCAGATGGCAAAACTAGGGCTTATGAGGAATAAGTCAGAAATACTGAGGGACTTGCTGCTAGACATATTACTCTGGAATTAAATAATGTTATGTATTTCAAAGGAGGCATAATAAAATCCCCAGATACATTACTATAAATCATCTAATTTTAACCCCCTAAAATATTAATATTTCTAAAGTGGTCTGATAGTTATGTCTAGAGATAGGGAATTGAAAGATTTAATTTAATTAGCTGTAGAATTATAGGCATTTAGTCTAAATCAAGAAAGACAGCTGTAGTGGTTGCCTAAGAATAACATGTAAGGCTTTAAGCTCATTCAGAATAAAATTTTCTAATCACAAACTGCCATTAAGCTTTTGAAGTAGGTGTTACTATATGATCTGGGAAACAGAAGAAAATACCTCAAAATTAATCATATAAATAATGAACCCAGCAGATTAAGGAAAAGAAAGTATAAAAAAGCAGACACTTTTAGGAAAACAAAAATGCTAAAAAGAGTGGACCAGAAGGATGAAGAAGCTGTCCCACACTAATTCTTTGTCAGTAGAAGTGCAGCAAACTAAACTGTTACAATAAATCTGGATTACTATGCTGAGATGAAACAGGCAGGGAAAATTTGTCTATCTGAGTTCTAATAATTCATATATTTAACATAAAGGAAAACTGATTAGGTTAATTGTAACAACTGTTTGAAACCTTTGAATAAAGAAACTCTCAGTCATCTACAGAAAACATATTCATATGGTCAAATTGCCTGTAGTAGGCTGTTGGAGTAACATGATGAATTAAATAAATGGTTATGTCTCCATTTCAATAAGAATAGCTGACAAATATTATCAATATTTCTCTCAATTTTTTATGAGCAGATGAAATATTTAAGCTAGACATGGGAATCTACCTTTTTGGGTAAATTTGAAATAAAATTAGTCTATGCAAAGAACACAAGCTAAAGAAACCAAAAATATGGCATAAAACCAAACACCACAGTTTTGAAAATATATATTAAGTAATGGAAAGTGCATGTGTTCAGGCAGCATTGTGTGACAAGTTGCCAGATGGGAACCCTTCAGGGCATAAAGGAAGTGTCTTGGGAACTCGTTTCCTCCTCTGTGCCCAGGTGTATGGACGTGAGCTGATAAGAGCAAGTTCAGCCTTTAAAAGCCTTATTAACATCCCTCTAGTAGTTCTCCCGGTTCTCCTGTGGTGGTTTTGGCTGGGGTAGAGTTAATTTTCTTCATAGCTGGTATGGGGTTGTTTCAGATTTTTGCTGAAACCACTGTTGATAGTAGAGAGATATTTTAGTTACTGCTGAGCAGCTCTTTCACAGAGCCAAGGACTTTTCTGCTTCTTGCAGCACCCCAGAGAGGAGGCTGGGGTGTTCAGGAATTTGGGAGGGGGCACAGCTAGAACAGCCAACCACACTGACTAAAAGGGTATTCAAGACCATATGCTGCCATGCTCAGTATACACATTTGGGAGAAGAAGGAGGAGGGAGGGATGATGTTGTTGGTTAGAGCCTGGTGCTAATAACACCAAGGTTGTGGGTTTGATCCCTGCATGGGCCATTCACATGAGAGCTGGATTCTATGATCTTTCCAACTCCCTTCCAAGTCCCTTCCAACTCCGAATATTCTATGATTCTCTCTTTCCAAGTGAGGGAGCCCTACTATTCCAGAGATGCTGAACACCTGTCTGCCCATGGGAAGAGGCAAAAGCATTTCTTGTTATGCTTTTCTTGCACATCCAGTTTTACTTTATCTATTAACCTGTCTTTATCTCAATACATCATTTTTTGCTACACCCTTCCTATTTTTTCCTTATCTCACTGGAGTGGGGTAGGGAGTGAGTGGCTGTGTGGGGCACTGTTGAGGATACGGTTAAATTACCATGACACTTCCTTGGAGTTTCCCTTTTGGTAAGCATTCAAAGGAAATTAATGCATAGCATCAGAAAAATTAGAAAAAAATGGAACAAATGGATGGAATCTGGAGCAAGAGATATTTCAGAAAACTGGTCTTGGAGCAAAAACTATTTCAGAAAACTGGTGTAGGAGAGAAGAGGTTAATTCTATGGGGCAGCAACTCTAGAACTCTACGGGATAACTGCTCTGTGGGCCAGGAAGTTGTAGGCATAGTTCCTCATACATTTTGTACATTAAGTCAGGATACCTGTGGTCTTTCTCTAGTGGAAAGCTCACTGAAGCCAGTGGTTGTATGTCTAGAGTCCCTCTTAAGTCAATGGAGTGAATAAGCACTACAAGGGTAGCTTCTTTTTATCCTAATATAGGTGACTGGAAAATAGGTCAGATTATTCACACTTTAAAATTGTGTATTTCATTCATGTGGATGAAAGAGATCTGTCTGATACAGTCTATATGGATTTCCAAAAGTCATTCAGGCAAGTTTCTTGCACAAAATTTCCTCAAGTATATAAATGGGTGTGGGATAAAAAGTTGTTGCATGAATAAACAACTGATTAAATGATTGGAAGAAAGGGTAAGAGTAAATGGCCAATTTTCACAGTGAAGGGAGGTCACAAGTGGAGTCCTACAGGGACCATGCTGGAATCCCTGCTGTTTAACATATTCTTAAAATGTTGTGAAGCAGTGGCTGTGGAAGTGTCAGCAGTGAAGTGGCAAAGTTTACTGAGAATACTGGGTTGTTCAGGGTCAGAAAGTTGAAGACCAGTAGTGGAAAAAGGTATAAGGACCTCTTAAAGCTGAATGACTGGGCAGCATAACAGTGTAGAGAAAGATATGAGGAAAAACTTCTGATACAAAATTAGGCAATTTTGTCATATATTGCCCTTTAGGACCTAGATCCTAGGCTTCTAGTGGATAAGTAGAGAATTCCTTGAAAATCTTAGCAAGGAGAAGTCATGATCAAAAAACCAAATTACCAGCATAATGAACTATATGGAAAAGAACACAGATCAAACCAGAAAAAAATATGATGCTTTGAAAAGCAATGACTGAGAGAGGCAGAAGATTATGAAGTTGTGAAGGGCATGGTTAGACCAATTCAGAAAGACTTTGCAGTTGTTTCTTTACAAGAACAAGAAAACAACAATAGTCTTTCATGAATGATATGTTCATAAAAACAAAATTAAAGCAAGTTGTTCTTCACACAGCTTATATTTCAGCTGTGGAATTTCTTGCTTCTGATTTGTGGGGGTTTACATAAGTGCTCACAGAGATTCAAAAGGCAACCTGTCCAATGAAGAAAATACATTTTGTTCGAGGGTAATTAATTGCAAAAGAAATAAATAATAAAACCATCCCAAAATCCTGAATGTATTGGTTTATGAAACCACTGACCTTCAACTTGTAGAATGCTTGGAGAATATTTTAGTAGTATCATAGAGCTTTTCAAATTCATCCTTTGGCATCTGCTGTCAGCCATTGGCAGGGATAAGACACTGGGCTGGATAGATCTTTTTCTCAACTCAGTCTGGTTGCGCTTATATTACATTATGGGAATGAAAGGACATTCTTGAAAAAAATTTGTCTTTTGTGCCACCGTGACTTCCATGCTCAGTGTTAGAATTATAAAGGTACGCCTCAAATGTGAGATAAAAAACTGAGTAATTTCAAAGAAGGAAAAAATGCAGAATGGAACAAAATGAAGTAAAAAGCCAAAGAAAAGTATTTGAAAGAATAAGCACCCACACACATACACACACACACAGCTGTAATGGTTACCAGATCTGCAAAACACAGGAGTTGGAAAATGGAGAAACTTGGAGTGACAATGCAGTGAGTCCTTTAAAAGAAATAATAAGCTCACATTGGGTTGCACAGAAACTAGTTCCCTTGACTACCAGAGACTTTTAGAATGGAAATAAACCCAGAGGTGACTGAGAGAAAGAGCAAGTGCAGAAAGAGGGGAAAACAGAGGCTCCAATTAAAATGAGCCAAGAGGCTGATAAGATTCACGAGGACACATCAGATGACGTTATGCAAGAGACTGGGCAACGAGCAGAGTTCATCACGCCAACATGAATGCACAGAGAGTAAAAATGGTCAGAAATCATTGCCACTGTGCAAAGTACCAGAGACAGAAACACTGGGAGGCTGTGACCATTTGTGATGCACCCAGCAGAACTTGACAGCAACTGGCAATTGATGTATTTGAACATGGAGGAAATCACCACCTGCTGATAATTGATTATTGCAGTTGTTCTTTTGAAACTAACAAAAGTAAGCAACACATTATCCAGCACTCCAGTGAATCATGCTGAGGTAGTAGTCATCAAACACTGCATTTGTGATGAGTTCATTTGAGATAATGGGTCACCATACAGGAGGAATTTTAAGGGTTTTTAAAGTACCAGGGTTTCAGATGCAGCTGGGTAGTTCTTATTACTGATAGTTTTATGGGCTGGTCAACACTGTTAATAGCCAAATATATATTAATTCAGAGAAGATATTTCTTGAGGTTTACTGCCATGCCCCTGTGGAATCAAATGCTTTATGGGCTGAGATGCTAATAAGCTGAAAGCTCTACTCATAAATCCCATGCCATGCTCCTTCTACAGCCCCAGAGCTGCATCTAACAGCCAAGTAACACAGATGGGAGCAGAGTGGGGAAGGAGAAAGCAGGCACACCATGATCATTCAAGAAACTACAACACAGTTTTAGGTAACTCAGAGATAATGGCATGGCTGGTGGTATCTTTGTGTGGAAACAGCATTTGTGGGAAAATTCACTTTATCTTCAATACTGGTAGAAAATGCAGAGAAATGAGATTAACCTCAGATATTAGAAGATTGCCCTGACCATGCAACTACTCTTGTGCTCTGATAAAAGTCTTATTCTTGATCCTCAAACAGCATCTGAAAAAGTCAAGAACTACAATCTTGCCATGGCTTTAAAGCCACCCACTAGACAGAAGGGAAATAACTCATACCTGCACATCAAGTGATACAAGTGAACTATACTATGCCACTCAAAAAGTTCAAGCCCAAAGAGCTGACATTTTTATGTTGTGATTACAGAGAAACATTGGTAAGAACATCTCCAGTTTTATGTCGTTTTCATGCATCATTAGATAACTGGTGCAACATAATTTATAGAAAAGCTCTTAAATTACTCCAGATTGTTTTCTGCTCACTCAATCAGCACAGCTATTGAGTTCAGATGCTGGGAGCAAAGGGTGTTTTTGAAAGCCTGAATTTAAAAAAATGCTTAATTTTACATGCATGGAGTGTCATTTAAGTGAGCAGTCCAAATAAGACAAAATAAATATGAAAATTTACAGTCAAATCAGAAGTTCACAGCTGAGCTGTGGAAGGGTTGGGGAAGATTTGTGTTGTTGAGCTGTACTTCTTTCATCTCACAGAGGGAGAGGAAAGCCTGCGATCCCAAAGCCATGCCATAAATTTTACCTCACACATACATTTCCTTAACTAAGAATTCATTTAAATTGAGAGCACTGAATGTTACAAAGCAATGCATTCAGGTAGGAAGATGATTACGGTACCCTGTAAAATGGTTTGCTTGAAGAATAGGCCCTTTATATTGCAGGATCAGGTTCCTTTCCATACCCTTAACACTGTCTCTGGGAGCAATCTGGCTGATAAACCACTTGGTTTATGAGCTGAACGGCTCTTTTGTTTCCCCTGTCTCAGCTAAAGGTCCACTGAACACAGTAGAAGCTTAGATATCCAGAGGAGAGGAAGACACTCATGTAGCCACCTAAACTTAGGTATCTTAAGCATCATGCATTCTGACTTTTCCTCTTCTCCTTTGTGGCTGCTCTTACCCTCTTGCCCTTATTCAGCATAGTTAAAATGAGGAATATTGCAATTCATTTAAATTGGTGAAAATCAACTACATGTTTCTTAGTTTGCACAATCTATTTCCAGTCCCCTTTCCTCTGTCTGACTGGGAAATCTAGGGGTAGTTTCTTTTCTATGTTTGCCAGATCCTAGCATAACGGGAGCCAGGAAGCAACTGGCTTTTTGGACTGTATAACAGTAAATTTTATATTATTGATCTTAAAATTCTAGTTACATGTTATATCCTATGTAATGTCAAAACAGCAGAACTTGCCTGTGCTTGTTTACATGTACAATTGCAGTGTGACATTATCACCTGACAAATATCAGACAGGAGAATATGAAGCTGATCATGTGTGTGTGTATATATATATGTATATATGTGTATATATATATATATATACACTAACATACACATACATGAAAATGAAATAATTGTGACTGTGTTTATAAAATTTCTGTTCTTCTTAATTACAAATTTGTCATCCATATTTTGCATAAACAGCTGCACTTACATTAATTTTTTGAGAACAGTATGGTCAATTAATTCTAATTAGCAGCAATATGCTTTCCTGTTGTTATTATCTTTTCCTAATAACCTATTGTTCTCAAAGCTTTCTTTAGCCCTCAGGAATTTCTTCAGTTTTCTATTCAAATGTTGATGAAACTTAACCCTGGTTAGTTTTTACATCTGACAAGATCATAACTCAATGTGTAGTGTTATCCATTAAAAATCACTGAAGGCAATTGCTGTTACCATTGTAACATGATAAACCTAACAATAGACTGTTACTTCAAAAGAAAGAATCCAGTAATTTCATTTATTTTATATTTCTCAAAACATCTGCAGTGACGTGAAAGAAATGTCAAGTTAAAAATAATTCATGGGTCATGGTATAAACTGTGATTTCATTATGTCTCCGAGCAGACTAAAGCTGCTCTGGCATTCAGACTTTAGGTGAGCTTTTAAATGAAGAAAAGCCTAATCTACTTTAGTTTAAGATTATCAATTATTCAAATACCTTTCAAAGAGTCTTCATTTTCCCCACACTGCTAAAATGAGAACACAATGTAGTCTGCTCAGTGGGAGGCAGGTAAGTACTGATGAGTTTTGTTTGCAGTCTGAGCCTGCAGCCTCTGCGTTAAGCCAGGGTGGGATGCTGGGAGCCCATGGCTAATGTAATACTGAGGATGGCTTGCCCGCCAGCTGGGGAAGCTGGACATCAGCTCAGTATCAGCAGCATGCTGAGGTGGCTTCCTGCATTTTGTCTGGGAACTGTGCCGCGCCTGCAGACAAGCCTTACCTGTGCTGGCCAGCATTCTCCTGGGATGGTGTGCCTTGGTCCTGGGAGAAATGCTGCTTGAAAGAAAGATCTTCCTGGTTCCTTCTAAGCACCTTGCCTCCTATGCTGAAAGCAAATTATTACAAAGCATATTATTACTTTTATGATATACTATTATAATAACTAATATACAGTTATTACTTTATCACTTTAAAAATCAATATATGAATACAAATTGAAAGAGCCAGCAGTCTGACAAAAACCCAGCAGAGGAAAGTACAAATAACACCTTACCCCTTCAATGCATTTATGACAGTTACATTGCAGTATCTATGACTGACAGGACCTGGTAGGTTTGTATTCTGTTATGAGATACTTGCATCAAGAAAGAAAGAAAAGTTTTATCCTTATTTCAGAACTATGTTGCTTTAAATTAGCAAACCTTTAGGGCTGACCTTACTTTTAAGGGAAAAAAATTGCTATCTCCTAAGTGAGAGAGACAAAGATAAAATCTAGAAGAGCTGATATTTCAAGACATCCCTTGCTTTAAGCTATCTCCAAGAAAAATGAAGCTTAAATGCAAGAGTGATGTAGGCACTTTAGAAACCCCCATACAAAAAGGGACAGATGCTCTGAGATATGGACAGTTATAGGCACCCATTTCAGAATGTATCCACTGAGTATCATTGCTCAGAATCTGGGAAAAATGGATCTCATGTTTAAGAATGACACAAATAATAAAAATTTAAAACATTCAGAAGCGGAAAAAAATCCATAGACCAGGAAGAATTTCACCAGGGTTATTTTCTTTCCTGAAAGCGTCATGTCTGCAGCTAGTGCTTGAGTGCATGCACAAATTAAGTTTACAGATTTCATAAAGCAATTTATTCTGCTTGAATGTAATAGCAGTAATTTTTCATGTAAGTCAGCAAAATACAATCCATAAAGGAAAAAGTACTGCCATTATTTTGAACTCTATTGTTCTTATTCAATCAAAATGTGAACTGAAGCTAAATAATTTACTGTGTAAATTTCATTTTTAATTTTATGCCATTGAAAAAGAAAAGAGAGAATGAGAGAGAGAGGGAATCTTCAAAGCTCTAAATCCTTGTATACTAATGTCTCAACAGTAAAATAATCTAAGGAGTGTGCTTCAGCAAAAATGATTGCTAGGATCTATAATAGGATTGTTTTAACTCAATAGTGTTTTATAAATTTTTGATTCACTCTGAGTTTTTGACAGCTTGCCAAGTTCCAGTTTTTTATCTGATCATCTTTGCATTAATAATACATTACAATAAGTTTTGCTGAAAAGTGGCCACTTTTTTTCTCACTTTACTTGAATACATTACTTTTGCCAGCCAAATATTGACTTGAGTTTATAATCAATTCCTGTTTGGCTTGATCATGCTTAGCATGAAACTAAAATATTTGCTGCTAGACAGATGCCAATACAAATGTCATCATTGTCATTGTCGTACCCTGACAAATTCCATCAATTACTAAATTATCTGCCTTGCAGGTTGCAATACGTATCAGACTGAATCCCAGAGCTTCAGACACACCAGGAGGTAAGTAGTTGTACTTACTCGAAGCTCCCATTCCCATCCTGCAGAAACATTTCCTCCCAGCAACAGCATCTATTTCCATACAGACATCCTCTGAGTCACCTGTGGCTTGCTTACTGACTAGATTTAATCAAGGCAAAAATACTGAATAAAAAAAAAAATTCAAAAAATTACTTTAGTCACCTTCTCCCATCTTCTGAGGCCTGAATGAAAATTGACATACAAGAAAACAACCAAACCAACCACTAGAAAAAGAACTTATTTCTCAAGAGACTTTTCTGAAAAAAAAATAAGCTTGTTCTGGTTCACATTTCTTTATCTTCCATCATAATTATAATGTTTATATACAGATTAATTATACTTGATTAGTATCAGGAAACAGAATAGTCTGAGAAATATTACTGCTTAATCTGACTCAGTCATCTTACTTCATGAAGATATAACACAAATTACCCCTTCCTTTGCACTGTCATGCCATTTCGAAAACCCCATCCTGTTGTGGCACATCAGTCCCAGACCCTGAGTTTGCCCTGCCAGAGGAACTAAGCAAGAAGTCTTGCAATTTTCTCTTTCTGCCTTCAGTGTTGAAAGTACAGCTCTTGGAAGGGTCCAGGACTGGCATTCAGCCAAAGTTCTGCACTGTTAGCAAGAGATTGCTTTGCCACTTGGCCCAACCAGAGAAGGCAAGCATGCACACCTCTAGAAACCCCATGATGTGATGGTGATGGATAGCAGGAACTCTCTGGACAGGAGAAACCTTGCCACACTCTCAGCTACTCTCATTGTCAGTAATGGTAGTGACTTTTCTCAAGCCCCAAGCTGACAACTGCAGAGAGTGAGAGCATACCTGGAGAACATAAATGTTGGAGCCTGTCCTAAACAAAGCTGTGCTGTGGTCCATCTGTCTGAAAGGTAAAACAAGCATGTGGAAGTGGCACAGGCACAGAGCCAATGGCAAACATCCTACCTGACCCTCACAACACTGTCTTTCCTGACATACATCTCTCTTTGACATGGCTAAATGCTCTGATAATTTGTCACCTTGCGGGGGTCTGCAATTGATGTAATGTATTGTTCATTTCATGACCAACTAAGATGCTTGAAAAGAGGGAGGAAATGAAAAACTGGCATGTGCATAAACTACAAACCAACAGATTTTGTACATCAAGACACACCTTAGAATTTTGTAAAGTCACTCCTGATGTCCAGACATTATTTTTAATTAACTACTACATTCAGGCTGACCAGTTTTACAAAAAATTACATGAAAATATGAGTTTACATTTAAACACAATTACACATTATATTTATTGCTTAATATAGTACATTTCTCCTCTCCCTTAGGCAACAGGCAATTGCTCTGAGAAATAAAATATATGTGAGCCACTAAATTATGCAGGCCCTTTTAAGCACTGCATACATCTATAGTGTCCCAGTGGCAGTGACACTGCAAATTTTAACCTAGCAATATGGCCTTTATGAAAGTCATTTTGCTACATCTGGTCATTACACAAGTACTTTCAGAAATAAGTTTCATTTTTCCAAAACTTAAATTCCTTTCAGAAAAGCGAATGAATTTTTTTCTATGAAAAAGCCAGGGTTGGTAGTCCTGTGGCACGTAAGAAATGCCTCAAGTCTCAGCTCTAGTGATCTCGGAGAATAAACTCCCTTTATATAGTTTCATCTCACTTGGGACAAACAAGGAAGACAAAATGTGAGTTTGCTGCAGCTGCTGTCTCCTGCCTGAAAGTGTCTGTCAATCAGCTTGAAAGGAAGATGCATCCCTCCCATAGCGAGGCACAAAGAATACAGTGGGAGCTCACTAAATCAAGATAGTGAAAAGTATCATTTGGAATTAAAATTGGAATCAGCTGGGCAATGACCTTCTTCCATGCCTGTGACTAATCAATACTTCTATAATGAATCAATTAATGGTTAATAGCTGCTATATCTATTATGAAGGTCGAACAGCAGAAACAAAATTCAATAGAAATAAATAAGCCTACACATATACGTCAGTGAAAAAACTTGCTCTGGAATACTGAAAAACAAGTGTTCATTATTTTTAATGTATACTTTCCATTTGCCAGAGTTGGCCTTCCCAGTCCTCAGGGCTGGGTGAAGATGGCAAATGGATAGTGCTGCAGAGAATGCTGAACAGGTGAGTGACACATGGGACTGACTTAAAAATTACCTTTTGTCTCATGAAACAATAAAAAGATGACAGTTTCAGATTCATTCACATCACTGTCTTTTTGCAAATCCACAACAGTAACTCCATCACTGGTACAGAACACAACACTCTCCATTCCAGTGCAGGCAAGCATAACATACATGGCAGCAAAGGAAGTCTGGAAGCAAGAAATGCCATCTTGATTTCCCTTCCAACCATATAGTTTGTACTTTTCCAGATTTGAGGGAATCAGTAAATTCACTGACACCACGGATGGGAAAGAAAAAATTAAATGTCTCTCTCACCATCATGTGCATACAAAATGAGAATTTTCAACCTAATGCAATCAAGCATATGGAAAACAATTTTATTTTTTGTACAATAGAAGCAAGAAAGGTCATTTAGTCTTGGCTTTCCAAACTCTGATTTGCTATTTTTTTTTTTCCCCAATAGGAAGGATTAGTTTGTTTTGGTTTTACTTTCTATTGCTGGTGTCCCTTTATCTGCGAACCCTCAGACTTGAGCTGAGCTGAAGGCCGGTACTTTGCATGTTGTTGCGAAAAGGAAACCTTCTGGTTTTTACACAGTGAAGAAAAATGACCAGAAATAGCAAAAGTGTGTCAGATATTAGCTGGAAATACAAGATCGGGAACCTCTAATAAGAACAACACTGCTAATCATTTCATCACTTTATCAAAGGAGAAAGAAGACACTTTCTGTTGTGAGGGTTGTTTTTATTTCACCCTGTCGAAACAATCATTAATGTACATTGGTCATGACATTGTGGGTTTGTTTATGTGATTTCTTAACAGTGCAGATGTCTGTGATGCTTTGTCCAAGCATCCTGACACCTCATTTTCTCTGACAGCAGTCATTCCTATCACAAATGCCAGTGGAGAATGTTACAATGGAACAAAGAGAAATTTGGTGCTTTTCTAACCATGCATCATTGTTACAGTGATTGAAGGTCAAGCAACAGGACTACACAGCACTTTGTATAGCTGCAGCAGAACTAATAGTGAGTGGTTGATGCCCAGGAAATCACCTTTTATTGTTTCCTTTTGTGTTACACAGATCCATGCTTTTTGCTGTGCGCTGACTTGACCTGTGGTGAAGTATGTGTCATCTGAAAATCAATATCATGGTCTTTTTGCCTTTCTCTGTCTTGCAGGTCAAACAAAAGGGAGGTGTATTTTCTTATCTCTTTCTTAAAAATTTTTTTGAGTGCGTTCATCTGAAATGACCCAGTGAATAACAAAGAAACTCAAAAGGAAGCTGGTTTCATTAAAAGGAGAAGTATGCAAAAACATAATGAGTTTTTCTTGCATTAAATGAGGTGTTGACTCACACAATAGAGGAGGGGATCAAACCCCAGGTACTTATAAGAATATCACAAATTTTCCTCTTTGACCTGAGTCAACATGGGCATTTCATTACATTAGTGCATCTCATGGTGTTTTGCTTGAAACAATACTCTCAAATGCCAAGATGATCAGAACTTGGCTCTAAATCTTGCCTCCTCCAGCTTCTGAGTCAGACAGCAGCCCCTGAGCACACAGAAGCAGCAGACAGAAACCAAAGTGGTTTTGAGCCACACAAATTTGTATCTTTTGTTGCAGATGTTAGGCAAAGTCTGTTTTCTAATTGAGCCAAACCAATTTGTCTTCTCCTGGTGCCAAGCCACTCAAATATAGGTCCTTCATTTTCCACATTCACTGCATCTTGAGGAAAGAGAAGTCTGTGAAATGTGTGATCCCTACTTTTGTTCAGAGGTGCAGGGAAACAGATTCTTTAGAAAAGTTGCAGAGGCTCTGTCCTTTTCCACTCTGTATTTCTTGCTTAACTTCCTTGTTCTCACAGTTTCCTGCTGCTGGCACCAGCAGTTCCTCTTTAAATGGAGCTTTAACATAAATATTCCACCCTGTCTGCCATTCTTCCTTGGACTAACATTTGCATGGCAGATGGTACAAATGGCCCAGCAAATATTTACTGGATCAGTGTTAGAAAGGCAAAGCAAAACAAAACAAAAACACCCCAGCTGCCAGACTGATGACTTTCTGGCACATATTATGTGCCACCAGTCAACAGGATGGGGAAAACACCACAGGAAGATAATTGATGTTGAACTTACTGGATTTTTTAGAGTACTTTCTGATTTTTTTTTTTTTGTTTGGAGCAACCCCAGAGCTCAAGTACAAGGACAAGAATTGTTCCCTTTCCTTCTCAGAGTGTGCCTTCTTCTTGTTGCTTAGGTGAAAAAAAAAGTATTGTGACAGACTAATGTATTTCCCTTTCAAATAAAAACCAGTCATATCCAGTATCAGAACTGTATTAATTACAGAGAATAGACTGAGCTCCTTGCAAATGGAGTCTCTGAAACGCTCATGGCAAAGTCTGGGTCAAATATCTTACAGATTTGAATAATGATAGAAGCAGAAGAAAGTGATCAATGTTAAGAATAACCCATTGCTTTTGGAGGCACTTACTTGCTAAAGCTTATCACAGGAAGAGCAGAACAGTGAAGTGCCTGTGCAATGAAGTTGCTTTTTAATTTCCATATTCCTGTCAATCACTATCCCTTTATTTTGCCATTTCTTTGCTAGCTGAACTAACTGGGTGTGAACATCTTTAATGGTGAAGGATAATGAAATGCCAGGAAGTCTTATGGACGAAAATCCTTTTTCTTCACCAGTGATTCTCTATAATATCGTTAACAGTGCAGAAGTAGTTCAAATTGTATTACTATTCAAATGGATGTTATTTTCTAAGCAGGTTACATAACCCATAATTTAAAAACATTATGTTAATATTCCAAGCAGAAAAGAAAGGAAAACTGAAAAAAACAGAGGCCAAAGATATATGGTCCACCATTCTGAAAAGCATTTCAGCAGTTGATCAAAGGAAAATTTGTATAGAATGGGGCACAACAGAAGGAGATGGAGCTCCTCCAAAATTCTTGCTCTAACTGGAAGTTTGAACCACTTGAAAATCAAATTACATTTATCCTACAGTTAATTTTAATTGAAATTACTAAGTCTAAGAAAATTTTAGTAATGTTTTGAATATATATTTGTTTAAATGAAAACAAACTTTCTGTCTCCCATCAGTCCCTAAGGAAAGATTCAATTTCTTTTTAAGCTTAGGAGCAGGATAGATAGAAGGAGAATGTACACACAAGAAATGTAAGTAAAGAGAAGAAAGAAAATTCTGTCTCCTGCAATTGTGTTTTGCCCATTTTTCTTGCACTGTAAACTGTGAACTAAATGAGAATATGCCATGAACTGGAAAAGGGAAAAACAATACAGTCCTGATTAATGTAGTTCAGCCAAAGTTCTCTTCTTGATCTTATGGCATTTCAGAAGACAGTTTTCATTAGTTACCAAAGCTAAAAAAAATGTCATTGTATCCTCAGTTCCAAAAGAGAAGTGAAGAATTCTTCCACTGGAAAACCAAAACAACTACAAAACCTTTGCACAAAGGCTACAGAGAGCAGGGCTCGTTTGGGGTTTTCTCCCCCGGATTTCTTTCATGACTTTCAAACAAATCTTGCCAAAATCCTGTGTCTGAATGCTAAAACTGACAGTATCAGAGTTCACATCTGAACTCAAAACAGCAGCATCAGATATAGGCAGATTCATATAGTCTAGAAAAAGAATATATTCTTATACAGGCTTTGAACCTCATGCCATGCATTCCTACTTTTTATTAAAAAAGGTGGATACCTAGTTCAGGACGTTCAGTGGTTCCCATTGGGCATGCCAGTAATTCCTCAGTTAATCCCAACTTGGCTGCTGAATTTACTCAGTTAAAGAAACTAACCAAACAAAAACCTACCCATCTTGGGTTTTTTAATGTCTATATGTAAAAAAAAACAAAACAACAACCAAACAAACAAAAAAACCCCCTCAAGTTTTATCAATGTTTTAATCCTCTTCCAGCTGCACAATAAAGAGATTCTTTTTGCTATCCTTTCTATCATTTTGTCTCAGTGATTCCTAGAGAGGCTAATCTCTCTGAAGCACCTGCAAAGTGCCACCTTGTTAAGCCAAAAAATCCACCAAAGGATATTGGATACTGGATTTCACTGGCCCAGGATAGACTATCACCAGATTTTTATTTTAACTCTCTGCTTTTATGTGGTAAACATGAGGTTAGGCAAGGAGGGGGAAGACTCAATTTTTGTGCCCACCTTCCTTTTCTTTCTAGAGAAAGTGACTTAAAACTGCACATTACTAGAAACAGATATGTGGAGTCTAGGGTTTAAAATAAACATATTTTATAAGGTTTAGATTCTGTAAGCAAATCTGTTTATTATATAATTAGGGAAGAAGCCATGAAGACACTGACCAGCTCTTCAGCTGGAGGAGCTGGACAAAGCTGCGGTGAAGCTTGGGGAAGAGCTACTCAGGGAAGGTTTGAGCCTTTTTTAAAGTTGCAGCTTCTGTAACTGAAGTGGCACCTGTAACTCTTTTCCCATCTAGAGAGAATGCTGTTGCTTTGTAGAGAGAGCTTATCGCTCTGTCAAAAGCACCAAAATTTTCCATCTGGGATTGCTATCTCAGATCGCACTGCTTCTTAAAATTTTCAGCCACAACATTCAGTAAATAAGATGTGGGAAATCATCCTGTAAAAGGTTTCTCTTGAAAGGGGAGAAGAGAAAGCAATTCAAATGACTGTTAAAACCAAGGATAAGTGGAAATGTTGCAGGTCTCTACCGATAAATGAGGGTCAGTGGACCTTGCTCTTCCTAGGGTATTGTAAAGATTCATTAAAGTTTGTAATGTGTTCAGATAGAGTGAGAACTGCAGAACAGTCAAGTAGGAAATGAATAATTCTGTCTTTAGAATCAAGCCTGAGCAGTGTGCAGTAAATAAGGCCTGAGGCCAAACGCCAAGCAATGAGGATAAAAGAACATATTGAATAGCTGCTCATTAAGTGAGCACCATCCATCCTGTGCCCTGCTGAAGCAGGTGTCCTGGGGAAAAGTAATAGTATGCAACCTTGTAATTAAAGCTGTATCATAATGCATATTCACCAGGAGGCGAATTTAAGAATGCCTTGAGAAATTCAGTCTGACATTGCCTAACTTTTGAATGCTTAACTTTTGAATGCTGGACTTCGCAACTTTTGTGTTCTTTTTGCCATGTATATGTGTGTGTCTGTGTACAAAATATATACCTATATATATGCATCTATATCTATATTTAGCTATCTATCTTTCTATCTAATATTATTTTCTCCTGTGTTCTGTTTTTCAAGAGGTGGAGATATACGATAACAGATTGCAGAATATAGTCTTTCTGTCCACATAGCCAAACAAGAATAAGAATGACTTTGAGCCAATGGACTGAAACTAAAGTCACTGCATGTATCTGAAGAGCCCAGAGCAGTGCTGAAAGGAGGTAAGGGGTAAGTGTGACAATCTGCAAATGAGGTAAAGAAATGTCTGAGAGCCAGGGATCTTTAGCCTGTGGCCTGTATATAATAGGTACTGATGTACATCAGGGATAGATCTTAGTACTTTCCTTGTTTGAAATCTGGTTATGTTTCATGATAAATTTAAAGTAATTTTTTAAAATTAAATAAATTCTATATTCTTTGATAACGTGTTATTGAACCTACTATCATTCTACATTGTCCTTCCTTCCTTCCTTCCTTCCTTCCTTCCTTCCTTCCTTCCTTCCTTCCTTCCTTCCTTCCTTCCTTCCTTCCTTCC
>VZUI01046929.1:0-64377 GCA_013401135.1 Cettia cetti
AGCTGTTCTGGAGCTCAGGAGCCGATGATGGCAGACTCTCTCAGGACCGCAGCCAGTGGAGCAAACCGAGAATCCTTTCTGCAGCAGCAGCAGCCAGGCAGACCAAAGCCAGGAGTCCGCGAGCAACTGCCCCCCACCCCTTCCTTTCCTGCCTTGGACAAGCACCCATAAGCACCCAGCAATTAGTTCCCTTGGCAACCCAATGGGGAAAAATTCCACAAACAAAAAAATAAACCAAAAAAACCAAATTCAACCCCCAACACTGTGGAATCATTTAGCAAAGCAGAGCAGGAGTTACTGGATCACAGCAGTCACCGCGCACTCCTGGGCAGGCCTGGAGAGGAGTGTTCCCTCAAACTGAAATGTTTGACATTTGGTTTGAAATAGCCCTGGTGATTTGCAAGGCTGATTTTCTTAGTAGGTGCTAGTTGGGGATGTTTGTCTGGGGAACTGCTTTGCAGACTGATTTTCTAGGGCAGGGGTACAGGAAATGTTTCTAGGGAGAGCAGGTTTCCAGACCTTTTGCGTGTGCTCTGTGGCCTTGTTGGTGACATGTCCATGCTGGGTGGCAGCTTCCTTCTACCAGAGGTGTCATTGTGGAATCAGGTCTATCACACAGCACCCTTTAGATCCTTCACAGCCGGGCTTTTCTGGGCTTCCCAGACAGCACTGAAGAGGACATCATCCAGAGATTATGCTATTCCAGTTTACAGGACTTCTTTCCTCATCCCCTCTGTGCCTAAAGACTTGTGAGAGAAAGATCAGAGTGCTGTCCTTCTTGGGGAATGACAGATAAATCACAACAGGGATGGCAGCAAGCAGGGAAGGGAGCAGTGGGGCTTCTCAGCTGCAGCTGCAGCCCCCTGCATGGTTCACCTGGGCTGGCAGTGCTCCTGTGGTGTGTGGAACTGTGCAGGATGACATTTCCCATTGCCACTTCTGAGATGTGCACATTGTGTTCTGCTGTGCACTCACTGATCTCATCCCATTAATCCCTGGGCTCTGGGGACACTGTGCCAATGTGAGTTATTGGATCCCATCACATGGAAAGGGATGTGTGAGCTACCAGGGAGGAAACCACTGATGTCAAGTCAAACTCCTGATCAGTTCATTTCTGGTGAATCCTCGTCATCCAAGGAAGGTTTGCACTAGAGGGAGATGGCAGATTCAGGACAGAACATAATCCCTGCTATCAAATGGCAATTATGAGAGCAAATACCTGTCTGTACTCATTTTGAGCTGGATGCTGAGCAGGTAACACCACTGTGCAGGATGTTGCCCAGGGAATGCAGAGAGCTGCAGGATTTCACAGCATCTTTCCTAAAGGCCGTAGAACTGAGAGGTGCTCTGTCTGCTTTGCAAATGTGTTCATTTCTGAGCCGGTCCAAGATGCAAATTGTATTTCTGATAGAGATAAATTAGCAATAGACATTCTAAATGTGGTTGGCTTGAGGCTTTTCTGCCTGGTGGCACATTCCCATAGGAAACTGAAGCCCACCAAGGTTTGTCAGGGGGACAGCTCACCACACTGGGGCACAGCCCAGGTTGTTGTCAGGGGTATTTTGGGATCTGTGCTTATCCTCCCCATTGTCCCCGTTATTTTCCTGCTTGGCACCCAAGGTTATATTTCAAGAAGGATTAAATGCATTTGAGCTTTTTACTGAAGGATTCTGAAGGTTCATTTCCCCACAGGGACTCTCTTGAACTGATAAGTGACTTCTTAAAGAGGGGGGGGAAAAAAAATCTCCTTTCAAATCTCTGTTATTTTTGAGGTTCTGTCAAAGGAGCAGGCTCCTCTGTGCTCTCTTTTGTGCTCAAGCATAACACAATGTGATACCTATCAGACTGCATAGAAAAGTTGCTGGGTACAAGCAAGAAGTGCCCTCAGCTTTCCTCTCAACAATGTTTTTAATTTGGAGCAAGTCACAGGCCCTTATTTCTCTCCAGATTATTCCAGGCAGTTCTCCAGTAAAAATAAGTAATTCATATATTGAGATGCCAGAAGTCTCAAGGGAAAGATTTTTCCATCAAGCCTTTCTTTTGATTTAGGCATTGCTCCCCACGTTTTCCCCTCTCTTTGCTTTGCCACTTTGTGACTGAATGAAGTCATCTAGGAGGGGATAAGGAGAAGATTATCAAGGGATGGGGTTGGGTATCACATGAAGTTCTGCAATTCCTTTGCTTTCAGAGTGCAAAGAAGCATGAAACTGATGCGTTCTTTGGGCTTACCTAGAAACAGAGGCCAGACAAAATTAAAAGGATAAAAGTGGATCTATTTAATGAAGGCCCTTCAGGTCCATTAAGGGCAGACAAAGACTCCCCAAGGGGCTACACCCAAGGTGGATGATGGTCACGAGTTTTTCAGACAATTATAATTTTGGCCTTTCTCCAACTATAGCTTCAGGTAAGGAAGTAATTTACCCCCAGTTTGCTCCCCCCAGCTGACTTTTGTTGACACTTTTAGGGGCCTGAGGCTGTCGGGTGTCCTTGAGTCCAGGCCTGGAGAGGAATTGTTCTGTCTGAATAAAACAGGAGAACAGCAGCTGTCAGGCTGTGGAGCTTAAGAGTTACACACTAAAGAATTTCAGGATTACAAATACATGAAAAATATAAAAGCTAAAATCCTAAGGCATCATAGGAAGAGCCCCACTCTGCCCCCTGAACAGAGAGGGACGAGCAGCCCCTCACTCTCCATACTCACCCTCAGCGTGGCACCCACCCCTTCTTCTCCCCCACCTCGTTTGTGGGTGACTGATGACCTGGGTTCTGACAGTGCTGACAAACCCAGCTGCCAAATAACCTTGAGCAAAGCAGACAGCAGTAATGTACTGGTTTGTTCATTTGATTTGCATTAGAGCGGGTTTATAATGACCATAAATGATTATTTTTACAAGAGGTACATAAACAAGTAAAATTGAAATGACTGCTCTGCGTGCTACTGCACATTCCTAATGCTGCATTTCTGCATTTACAAATGAATTCTTTCACTTCCATGGCTGATTACTGCCAGAAAGAGCCTGTGGCTGTGCAGGATGGCAGTCCCTCCTGTAGTGTGTGGGCATGGGGAAGGCCATTCCATTCACTTCCACAGAGAGGGGATATGAATGAGATCTTTGGGGTTGCACAGCCTCCCTCGAAAGCGTAACCATCTTTTGTCTTTTAGAACAGCTGGTACTCAATATTTTTGTGCATTAATCAGTGTTCTGATGCAAGGTAGGCACAGAGGTTTTACATGCCAGCAGTCCAGGAAGGCCCCTTTGTGGCAGGACAGTGCTCTCCAGCAGAGCTCCCTACACAGGCCCCCAGTCCCAGGAAAAGGCCGAGCTCTGTTTCTACACAGGTGTTACTCTTGGCAGTGCCAGGCTGTGCCCGCTGTCAGAGAACCCATGCTGTTCCCTTCAGCACACAGGGAGCCCAAAAACCTTTGGAGCAAAGAGGAGAGATAGCACTTTGACTGGATGTGCAGAAAGCCAAAAACATCAGAAGAAAAAACAAATTGCTTAGAGATACCTGAGGAAAGAATCTTCATTTCCTTCCAGAAACTTGGGGCAAGTGTCTCAAACCGAGACATGAGTAAATAAATGTGAGCCTGATATTTCTGAATCTGAAAGATTTTAGCCTGCTAGCAGCTGCTAACTTTTTTCCCAAGGGAAAATTTCTCAGGAAGGCTTCTTCTTAAAACAATCTTGGTAAACAGCTATCCTTTCTCAAATAAGTATTGGTCACTACAGGAACAGGGACAAAGATGAAGACAGCAGTAAGATTAGACATGTACAAAGTGGCTTTAAAATGTTAATTGCATTGTATACTTGGTCAAGCATGAAGTTCTCTTTACATAATCATTCAGTGTGTTTCAAGGATAACAATCTAACAGTGTAGCAAGTGGGATAAAAGCAAACTCCTGCCAGTCTCAGCCTGTGCAAGCAAGGTTTGATGTGTGTGCTGCATGGTGATCTCCAGATGCTGAGGCATATGCTATCATACCTTTATTTTTTAGAGGCAGGTTGGATGGCTTTGTAACTTCTCACAGGTGCTGAGAATGTCTGAATTAAATAGATGTTTGTAGTAAGTCTGTCAGATTGTGCTTCAGGAGCATGGTACCGTTCATTTCCACTGTAGGAAGAATTAAAAAACCCCAAATCACACACCCACACACAGAAATCCTGAACCTACCAGATCTTCACTATCACATGTGATACCCTGTATCACATCACATGTGAAACTTCTCGTAGACTGCATAATTTGGGGAAGGCTATTTCATCTTGCTCTGTTTCATGTCTGTTTGCTGACAGCTTTCTCCACTGAAACTCTGCTTTGATACTTCCAGCTCGGACTTCACTGCACCTCACAAGAGCAGCAGCTGCTGTGCACTTCTGTCATCACATCTGATCATTACTTTTTATTTCTCATTCCACTTGTTTGGGGTTTTTTTGATGCCCATCCTGTTGTTAGCACGGACAGGCATTCAGTTATGGTACACCCAAGCTAATTAAAATGAATGAATGATCCAAATATTCCTGGAGCCCTGCTGTTAGATCAGACTGTACAAACAGAACAAAGACAATCCAATCCCTCATCAGATATTGTGGACTAAGAACCACGAGCTACATGTGAGCTACAGGCTTGAAAGCCAACATATTATCACCTACAGTTTTTTGATTCAGACATACAGTAAATTACCTTTTAGTAAATGGCCATACGTGGAATGAAATGACATTTGGTTGCACCAAATTCTGGACTGAAGGATGGAAGTACAGTGCTGACTCTGAAGGCTGTTGCAGGTTTCTGCTGTGACCACTACCTGGATCATTTTAACCACTTCATGTCTGTTATTTCATCTGAAAAATAGGAATGATACTTCCCAGGAGTGCTGCCATATTTGCTGTTTGTAATATCTGTTAAGACTCAAACTAAAGACTTTTTAGGAATGTAAAAAGTTACTTCTTCCACTGATTATTCTGAAATTACTGTCAAGACAGTCATTCTTTGATTTAAGAACTGCCTGGGTCTCTTGTTACCTGCTTTAAGGGGTCAGAACACTTGGCAGCTGCTGAAATGGTTTTCCATCTGCCCAGGTCTCTTTAACACGTGTATTATAGTGCTGAGTAACTCTATTCATTCCAGCTTATGTCATCTTGGATCTTTCTTCAGGCCAAACTGAAACACTCCTGCTCACAATGAGTAGTACCACACTCCATAAAAAGTCTCATTGATTTCAGAAAGGCTTCCACTGATATGTTGCACTATTCATTGTTAAGTAAGGGAATAAATATCTCAGTCTGTCTGTGTACAGTGAGAGCAACAGAAACTGGAGGATGGGGAGTGGGAATTGCAGAGACAAGGAAACCTTTCATTTTAAAAAGATGCAAAGAAAACGTGATTCATCTGAATGTCTTAACTCTAAAGAAAAGCTTTCACTGGCAAATGATAGAATGTAGTATAGTGGCTGACATCTGTAGTAAAGCACAATTTAGAAATCTCATAACAAACAAGAATATAAATTACTTGGCTGTTGCATCATAAATTTTACCTTAACAGTGGAAATTCAACTGAAGTATGACTTTAACCACTGAAGAATTCCAGGATGTAAAAGATATGGTGTTTCTGGGAGTGAGGCAGGCGTTTGTTTGGGTTTAGTTGCATTCATTTTCTGTCACATTTTACAGGCAGTTCCTTCAGAAGTCACATAATACACTTGCAGCACAGCTTCAGAGCTATTGAAGAAAACAGGGGTTTAATTTAGTGGTTTTAAAGGCTACATAAGGGCACAACAACACCTGAGTCAAAAGTATTTTATACCTGTAAATGTTTTGACCTTGGTTGCTCAGAGCCCTGCAAGAACAAACCCAACTCTCCTGGTACAGTGCTGAGCAGTGCTTGGCAGCAGGCTGGCAGATTGTCTTGGGGTGACACAGATTTACCTGCAGGAGGATGTAAACAAGTGGAAGAGCCCCTCAGCTGCATGTGCAAGATGCAGTTTTTAAAAGAAAAATGCAACTGTGCATGCCATGCTGGTTTAGAGCAGAACAGAGGTCTGGAAGGTGCAGAAAACAGCTGTACCTTCCCTCCCATCCTAATACCATCCCCACACTCTCCTGCACAATCCCCTTCTTTTTCCACTGCACACAGGAGGAACAAAAACACTGCCATTCCCATCTGTCCCCGAGTGGTGACATTAACCTGTGCTTCATCCTGTGTGTGGGGTGGGCTGTGCTGAGGGCAGGCTCTCCAAGGAAAGCTGTCCCAGGTGCTGAGCTGCCTGAAACAAGCCCTGTTGGTTTGTTGCTGCGTGTGCTCTGTTAGGAGAGGCAGTGGAACACACCTGGAAGTGTTTCTGGGCACAGGGCAGCTGCTGCTTTGCTTTGGAGATGCACCTGCTCAGCTGTGCTCCCTGGCCCTGCCACAGCACTGCAGGGGGATTTTCCTGGAGATGCATTTCAAGGTCTTGATTTTCATGGGAGTTACAGATACTCACTTGGTCTGAAAACAACACAAATTACTTAAGACATGTCCTTGGAATAGCATTTGGCTGGTGTGTGCAATTGCCTTTTCCGCTTATTTTTGACTGTAGAGTGATGAAGTAAGTTGATGAAAGTTCAGCAATCATAATCTCATGCATGCTTTATTATTTCCATTGCTGCTGCACCCAGAATCCCCAATTAAAGCAGTCATGTTTGTAATGTGGGCGGAGTCTTTCCTTTTCAATAGGTGGGCAAAAAGACAGGAATTAATTTTGTACCAGTCTACCTCTGCCTACTCAGCCTTCATTTAAAGGTCTCAGAAAAGGGAAGAATTAAAGCACTGGTAATTTTCAAATGACAGGTAAATCAGACTTTTAGTCGTGTTTGTGATAAAAGTGGATCTATTTAATGAAGGCCCTTCAGGTCCATTAAGGGCAGACAAAGACTCCCCAAGGGGAGTCTTTGCCTTGCTGCCTCAAATTTTTCCTGGAGAGCTGGTAAAGCAGAGAATAGTCTTCCAATACAAACCCTGAGCTTAATCAGTCCTTTTGTGACTCTAAGCCAAGCTCATCTTTCAGTTACACCCAATTCAGTCCAGTTCATTTTTCCTTGGCACAAGTCATGATTAACAGTACTATAGTAAAAGAAGTAGAACAGTAGAATAGCTTGGGTTGGAAGGGACCTTTGTTGAAGATCATCTAGTCCAAGCTCCTGCCCCAGTGCTTGGGGACAGGGTTTAGGGTTGTACTTGGCAGTGCTGGGTTAGAGGTTGGATTTCATGATGTTAAAGGTCTACTCCAGTCTCAACAATTCCGTGGCTCCTGAAATGACCAGAAAGTCTTTTCTTTTTTTTTTTTTTTCCTTTTTTTTTTTTCTAGTTAGCAGATTAAAGAGCAAGACTCCATTGTATTTAATTAGAAGAAATAGGAAGAAGGAATTAATGTCTTGAGAAAAACCCAGGAAGTGAAAAAAATAAATAAAAATCAGGCTCCTGGGCTTAAAGAAAATGAGCAGCTGTTGGGTTTCTGAGGTGTCACGGCCACCCCGTCCCTCTCAGGTTGCAGATGCACAGCACAGCCCCCAGCAGAGCCGGCAGTGTCGCAGAGCCGAGTGCCGGAGACGCGCGGCGCATCCGCCACGCGCCCGGCGTGTTCTCGGAGGAACCCGGGAGCTGCGCCTTTCAAGTCTCCCTCTCTGGCCTTTAGCCAAGAGTGCTGAGGCTTTGAGAAGCAGGATTGTTCTGAGAGGGGGTGGCAGTTCCAAGCAGCCATTTGCCGTGGAATGGCACATCCATCATCTCCCTGTAATCCACGACTGCGTGTGCTCACATCACAGACAGTGCTCTTTTCACTGGCTGAGCGGCTGCAGCGCCTGCCAGAGAATTAGGGGGAACTGGCCAGCCTTCAAGATTTCTTCACAAGGACTTCTTAATCAGCTCCCATGCCTCTGTACTCTCATGGCTGTGTGTCTGGTAATTTGCTGTACTTTATGTACACTCTGTTCATCATACAGATTGGCTTTTTACTTTCTGCAGCAATTCCTCTCACTTTGCCAACACCTTGCCATTTGCAGCTTTAATGCCTGTCGATAGCACTTCATCAGCAATAGCTGCCAGTGTATATTCTTTTTACAAGATGTTCACCCTTGGTTTTTATAGATATTTACAAATTTAGTTACAAACTGATTGAATACTTGGGTTTCATTTGCTTTTTACATAGAGTGAATTCATCAAAATGAATGGATCATCAGAAGATTGAGAACAGCAGTAGAGAAGCTTCTCTAGGATGGATTTGTGTCCCAGGCCAGAGTCAGCTCTGACAATGCCATCCCCTGTGTGCCTCATCTGGGTTTTAAAACCTTCACCAAGAGGGTTTTCACAGCATCCTATAGGCACCTGACTGCATATCCCTAATGCTGGTCCTCTTCCCACTGCCAACACACAATCCCTAATTTCATTTTCCTCTGTCCTGGGAATCTTCACTCCCCAGACGGAGCCACAGGAGCCTGAGCAATTGCATTGTTAGTGAAGCCAGAGCAGGGAAGGCATTTAATACCTCAGGTTTTGTAGAGTCCTCTGTCACCCTGAATAATTTATCACATTTCCCCTGGTCTCCCTTTCACTGGTGATGGGTCTTTCCTGTGGCAAGTCACATCCATGCCACTTTCAGTGCAGTTGGAGGTTTTTGCTCTCCTGTTTGTCACCATGTGCCCCATCCCACCATCCTCTGCCTCTCCTTTTCCTGTCTGGCTGAGCAGGGGGACACCTGATTGAGCTGTGTGGGGCCACTTCTTCTCTGCCTGCCATGCTCTGCCACACTATTGGAGACAGTTTGGTAAAATTATTTCTCTCTGACAGATGTAAGTTTTAAGCAAAACCTATTACCAAAAAGCTGTGTAACTGGATAGTGAGAGTGAAATCCAGAGCAAACTTCAGGTGCTGCTCCCAGTCCAGTTTCAAAAGCATGGTTGTGTAAGGATTGTAACTCACAAGTCAAGCAATTTGCTTCTAATTTTTAAATGGAATTTGATGGAAAAGGGGGGTGGGGAAGAGATTGTGCATCAGCCCATGTACAAGGAATTTTTTTGCTACTAAGGGATGATACTACAGTGATCCTTGCATAAACAAGGCTTGGTGTTTTACAAGGAAACTATGTTATTAGTTCCATTAAACTTGCACAGAGTTGCACAGAGTTGCGTGACCACTGTCACTCCACAGTGATTTTTTTTCATTTACTATCAGTGGCAGAACTAAACTGCCTTTTGATATTCAGTGAGGTGCAGCAATTTGTTGCAGAGAAACAGATACAAGATCCTATCTTTTCCTGCTTTCTCCCGCTCTGTAGCTATAAATAAATATAAATATTTGAGTGTTGCAAGGTCTCATCTCACAATATCTTCTGATTTTTGGAATATCCATTGTGGAACTGTGGGGTTCTTATGTCTGGGTGACACATCACAGGAGTATTTCTGTCTTCTGTTACAACAGCCTTGAGTTGCTTTCAGCTCTGGAGATGTCAGGAGCCTGTAGTGCTTGAGTGTACCTTGAGGTCAGTGATAGAGGGATGTCTCAGTGCAAATCCTGAGCATGGATACACACGTGGTCAGTTGGAGAAGTTTCAGTGAAATGATTAGTTCTAGCTCTTGTAATTATTTTGAATGGTTCTTATATAAATTCATAACTAGAGGGCTGTAAATCTGTGGGGTTTCTAGTTTAGGGTTTGATTGCAACCTTGTGGATGGCCTGGTAACTTGGTAATTGTTCTGGATACCAGAACATGTTGGGGTTTAATTCAATGTTAAAATGTCCAATGTTGTTCTTTGCTGCCCTTTAATTGCCATTGTTTATACCTTCCCATTTTTGATTTGATGGTGGTGCATGAATGCCCCAGTCAAGATCACAACCTCGGCTGCTGTAGGTGCACAGAAATTACTGTCCACGTCCTGAAGAGCCTACACAGGCCAGTATAGAAAACTGAATGATTGTAAATCATTTTCTGAGCTCCTTTTCTTTTTATAGTTCATGGCTCAGGGAACACTACTCAGCAGCAGTGGTTAGAAAGACTCTTTCATTCACCTTGCACTGCCTCTGCCTGTCTGGGAAATTGTCACCTCTGCTTTGCAACACACCAGTCTTTATGAGCCTTTGTTTCAGATCTCTAATCTATCTGCAAATTAGATATTTCTCCTGGCTACCTCAGTTTGCAGTGCTTTCTCCATCCTCTGGCTCCAGTTATGTGATGCTCACTTGCTATCTCTGAATAAATGTTCTTTGAAATTATAAAGCAGAAAGATGCTCTAGGTAAGCTACTTTGATACAGCTGCTTCAAGCAGGGAGAGCACAGTTGAAGTATAAAGGTTAATTTCACTGATCTCAACTCAAGTTAAATATGAATTTAATGAAGTCCAACAGATGCTCAGTTTACTATTCCTGAAAACCTAGTTTTCTCCAAATTCTTTACCCAAGTAGACAGTCTGTGATGTTTTCTTTCCCAGCAAAGGATATATTCCTTGGCCTAGATTTTTGTGAGATGTCAGATGACAGGAATGGGCCTACTGAGGCCAATCCAAGATGCTTAGTATTCTCTGGGGGAAAAAAAATCTAACTGCTTGTCCAGTTTTTAGATGGGATAGGGTTAATTTTCATCTTAGTGCAGTGCTGTGTTTTGAATTCAGGATGAGAATAATGTTGATAAGACACTGGTGTTTTGATTGTTGTTAAGCAGAGCTTACCCTGAGTCAAGGATTTCTGTTTCCCATGCTCTGCCAGTGAGGAAGTGCAGAGGGGCCCGGGAGGGAGCATGACTGGGACACCTGACCTGAGCCGGCCAAAGGGAGATTCCATCCCACATTCCCAGTGTCTGAACTGGGAGGAGCTGGCCAGGAGGCACTGGTCACTGCCTGGGGACAGGCTGGGCATTGGCCAGCAGGTGGTGAGCAAATGTGCAGTGCATCACTGACTTCTCTTGGGTTTTGTTCCTCTCTCCTCTTCATTACAATTATTGTTAGGTTTAGTGTTTTGGGGTTTTT
The DNA here is from genome assembly GCA_013401135.1 of Cettia cetti. Taxonomy (NCBI): domain Eukaryota; kingdom Metazoa; phylum Chordata; class Aves; order Passeriformes; family Sylviidae; genus Cettia; species Cettia cetti. The sequence goes on from VZUI01046929.1 coordinate 10,989, forward strand.
TCTGATACTCCTGCCCTCAGAGATAGGGAGAGGGGGCCAAGCCAGCAGCTGTGGTACTCAGCTGCCAGCTGGAGCTTTAAACCACGACACTGCTTGAGCTGGCTCCTGAATGGGAGCCCTGAGGAGCAGACCTCTACCTGCTGTGTCACACTGCTGACCTGAGCTCTTGGTCCAGCCCAAAGTCCAGTTTGTCTGTGCTGGCCATGGCTCAGGTCTCAGCCAGGGCCAGGAGCACATTGCTGGGCTGGAGAACCAGCACTCAAACCCTTGCCCCCACAGAAGGATGAGCCACCTGCTATCATGCAGAAGTGTGGATGTTTGGTGTGCATCAAGTAAGATTCCAATTCTTAATTCCAAAGGAAATCCCTTGGTAATCCTAAATGAGCAAATGTATACCTGAATTCTAGATGGGATCTTATGGAGCTCTTCTGCAGCTGTAAATTCATGGATCTCTTACAACCTGTGGTGTCAGTGATATGTGGCTTAAGTAGATTATGACACAGTCAATTTTGACTGCAAATTTCTTCTTTCCAAGAGGGAATCTGCATGTGAAATTAGGTTTGCTAGGCCTAGACATCCACAGGCTGGCCCAACTTGCACAGCAATCCCAAGTACAGGTTCACATCAGAGATCTTAATTATTGTCTCCAAACATCAGGCAAGTAATCTGCATTTTGAAGAGTCTCTAAATGGGTATTTACATAATTTATGTTGTACAAAGTCCACTGATGTGTATTTGCATAATAGACCGCAGCAGTGCCAACAGATCCATCGCGGCACAAAATGTCAGCTCTCATGAACTTCCAGTGGGTTTTTCCCTTTATTGGAGCTCCTGTGACAGAAAGAAGTGGCAGTAAAGAAAATGTATATAACTGATGCATCTCAGAGCAGACTGAACGTCTGTCAAAGCTTCCTTGGCTGCCTGGAAGCACACGGCGCTCAAGCCTCCTGCTCAGTCACCTGAGAAGTGCTCTGTGTACGTTCATGCCATTTCTGTGCATAGGAGCAGCAGAGATGGTCCTTCATGTTCATCCAGACCCACTGAATTCCCTGATTTGGGGTCCCCACTGCTCTCCACATGCTTCCAGCAACACCCTGATGCTTGCATGCTCTCCACCTTCCTCCTCCTTAAAAACAAGCACCTTTTCTCACCACCACCCACCCTATGCCCCTTGCATAATCCATGGGATCCAGGCTCAGGTGCCTGCAGAAGGACCATGGGCTTTGTCATTGGTGTCACCAGGGCACTCAAGTTTAAGCACATCAGTGTAAAGATAAGCCAGACCTTTGGCTTCCAGTTTATCGCTCTCAAAATGGTGTTTTTAGCATTCTGACATGGAGATAATGCCTCAAGGAGGGTTAGCCCATGAGGGCTGATGGCAGTAGTGTTTTTTCCTTTTGGCCAAGTGAGAGAACCCTGGCCAAGGTAAAGTTGAGCAGTGTTGTTACCCAAAAAAGGGATGATTTGTAGCCCTCCGTCTGTTACGTACCAATGTTGGCAGACTTGTTCAGCTCAGTCTGGTGCTTTTGCTGTAGGTGACTCCATGAAAATTGGAGGGAGCAGTTCACATCCTTACAAAAACAGAACAGGGAAAGGGATCGTTGCCTGCTCCAAACAAAAATTTCCTTCCTTTAATTTGCCCCACAGCCTGAACACTGGCAGAACATAGCCTCATGCATACCCTAATGCATGGGGCTTCGTTTTGTAAGACTTTCTATTAGAAAAGTTTCTTTTTTACCTCGGTTGTGTATCTCCTTTCCGTTTCAGTTGATTTGGGTATTCATCACCCTGCTGACTGTGATAAGGGTTCATCAGTTTCACTGCATGCTGCTAATAAGATAATGCTTTTAAGCCGTTTGGTATTTTCACATGAAACATGTTCTTGCTGCTGCAGCTCCTCAGCAGAGTGATGGCTCTGATCATCCTCCCCGTCAATAACTGTCAGCTGTGATGGAGCTGGGGCTCTGGCCGGCAGATAAAGCAGCAATGTGAAATAGAGGATGTGCAATCCCAAGAGTTGCCAGACTAGAGCAGGAGAAAAGACTAATTTAAGCGTCCCACACCAGAGCTGAAGCAAGCCTAATGCCACAATGTTTTTCTGTACTACTCCTGATGTTCAGGCTACAATGGTTAATCCAGGATAATATCTTGCCACAGTTTCTTTTGATTTCAGTTCTGAGTAAAATTAAATACTGAAAAGATTCAATTAAAAAAAAAATCCTACTGACTGATATAAGGACTATAAGTATTGTTTGGCATTACAACTAATCCTTTTTATCATCTAGATTAAAAGCAATCAGATGCTATGTATATTTAAGTGATTTCAATGTTTTTCTATAATTAAACATCAATTATTATTATTATTAAAATATCCTATTTGAACCTCTTTAAGAGATGTTTAATGTAAGGTTCTATGGCTGCTCAAGAAATGACAGAAATACACAAAGTACTTTAAATCTTCCTGGTTGCCATTGATTTCTGGTGACTTCAGAATCTTAAAGCAGGAATTGTATCTGCCCAAGTTTCTAAGGGAGCAGTGGGAATAACTGGAGGAATTTGACTGGCTTTTAAAGAATGAGGAATGATGAGAGCAGCCTGCTCGCAGGGTGAAAAGACCCTTTCAGATATCTTTTAGAGATGCTTGTGATTATTTTCCTGTGGCTGCCATGCTGGAAGTTGATGTGAGTTGTGGTTATTCACTCTGGGTTTGGCTGAGCTGCCTGCAGTGCCTATGTTGAATTCTCCCTGCCTCTTTTTAAACGCTGCTGAGCTGAAAGGGCCCTGCCCTGAGTCCCAGCCCTTTGGTGGGAGGGGAGTCTGCAGTGGCTGATTTTCTCCTGCTTGCTCCTTACAGATATGAGATCTGCTTATGCTAAAAAGTGAGAGGATGGCTTCCTGAGCAGAGAGCAGTCCATGCTCCTGCCCCTTGCTGCCACCTCCCTGGGGAGGCAAGAGCACTCCTCATGCAGTGGCACAGAGCACTTTCCATTGTCACTTCTCTTTTGGCTGACACCCTGTTAGTTAATTGTATTTTGGCCAGTTTGCTTCCAGGGGAGACCCAGGTAGTCCAAGCAGAGCCTGCTATAGGCTGAGATGCCTCTCCCTGCACAACTCCTCTGCATGGACAGGGCACGAGAGCCCTGGGTGCAAACACCCCTTGTAAATCCCTCACAGGAAGGAGCTGAGCCAGTACCATCTGTCACTGCTGCCCCAGCTGGCACATTCCTCTCTGCTCTCACCACCCAGTGTGATCCCACAGGCCTGGCGAGGTCTGGCTGAGGAGAGCAGACCTGCAGAGCATCCTCCACCTCCAGCACAGCTCCCAGGGCTTGTGTGTGCAGCCAGCTGCACAAACACAATCCATGGAGGGCTTCTGAAGATGGAGAAGGATCTAGAGAACCCTTCTGCCCCTAGGGCTAGGCAAGAGCTGCCTGGGAGCGATGAGAATCTCACTGGAACATGAACACAGCTCAGGGAGTAGCCTGGCACAAGGCAGCCTGAACTTCCTAGAGGATTGGCCCTGCTGTACACAGGTTGTAGCCTACTCAAACCTGACCTTACTCTCAAGCTATGTGGTTGTCTTCTCATGGCATGAAGAAACTGTAAATGCTGCTTAGGCAGATCTTTGAGTGTTTTCAGAACTACTTTTCAGTTCCAGACCTGAGGGCTGAGAGACATGTGCCTGACTTTAGCAGGTGGGTAATAGTATTTATCTTGGTGCTCCAACTGCTGTTGAGAGTAAAGCAAAGTTTAGGGAACTTCCAATCCTGGTTGTAAGTTGAACTTACACTGCTGAAGTGTAAGATCATATCCAGGCCTTTTACAAAATGGAGCTCTCTGTGTTTAGAGCAGCAGAGCTAAATTAAAATCCTTATTACAAATGTCAATTGCAAGTACAATTAGCAGGTTATGAAAAGGTTGAATATTCATAACATGTAAATTTTGAAGCCAGAAAAGGTGCAGTTTCTCCTTAAGAGAAAGAGTGCCAATAACACGTGCTTCTTTTCTTCCTGAGAAATTAAGGAGTGTCTGGGGGAGAGGAGTAGGGATGGCTTTAAATATTTTTGTACTCCCTTCCAAAATAAGTTTATAGTTTCCCCACATACAATTTAATTAAGCCTTCAATTTGACCTTTGTATTGAGCAATAAAAGTTAACTGGGAAAGATGTGGGCAGAAGGAGAGCACAAACAAAGCATGCCCCACGTCAGCCAGTGTGAGAACTGTTTTTGTAACCAAAACTAATGAGATCATCAGGACAAAAGCAACAGCCAAAGCATTTTCAATTATTACTAATATTTTTCTTCCTCGAGCCAGTTTATATTTTTCTTAATTACAGCTTTGAGCTGTGGCGTGATATTTAGCAGATGCCTTCAGCACTTGGCGTGCTGATCACTTGCACACTCCAGACTGGCAGGGGCACCTAATCTTTGAAGTCTGGAGCTCACATTCATCTTTAACCATAAAGGTCAGCCCTGCATTCCTCGCATCCCCCCAAACTCCCATTAAGTTTAATAGGAGTTTGGAGCATGCGAGGCATGCGGTATCAGGATCGCTCTCAGTCTTCCTGATATTGCCAGTGAGGCATGTACACAATTTCCAAACTTAGCTAATTAATTGCACCATACAGTGAAGGCAGAAGGCTGTCACAGGGCTTTTGAGTTGTTTCTTTTATTACAAGAAAGTTACAACGAATGTTCCACAGATTTACTGGGAACATCATGTTTTACAGATACTTCCATGCTGTGTTTCAGGATATCATGTCAGCTGTGCTGCACTACATACGAGGTATCTGGCGAACTAAACAAGCATAAACATGCAACCACAAACATGTGCCTAGGACTAGACTGAAAACAGATGTTTCCAGGAAATGTAAAAGATGTTTGGCATGTTTTAAGCTTATATTTCCAGCTTATCTGCATTTGAAAAATATAAACAAAATGACAAAACCTTTTCTTGAAAATGACTGATTGATTAATAGAAATACTGTTGAATCACACGAGGTTTGTTAGCTTAGATTGTTTCTTCCCAAGGAAAAAAATGGATTGTTCCTGCTTGCCATTCAGCATGGCAGGAGCTGAGCCAGTTCTATTTGTGGGGTTACTTTTAAATCCAGAACTAATACAGTTGTATTGTGGCTCCTGAAAATCCTGCAGGGCTTGCTATGGCCACTGTATATCAAAAGCCAAACACATACAGTGACCGGTTTCCTTAGAGCAGGACAGCTGAGATAATGTCCTGTTCTCTCTGTACACGTATATATTGCACTCAGATGTGTATGGACTAAAAGATTGCTTGGGAAAAGGGGAAGGAGCTGGCATTTCATGTAAATGTGGCTTCTAGGCACCTGACATCTCAAACTGTCTCATGGTTGTTCTGCCTTTTCTTTATCGCATTTGAATTAGTACCTGAAAGTTCCAGCCAATGCTATTTCATTAGGAGAGTGGGTATGGCTCTCAGATGGAAGAATTTGCATCCAGGATGGACAAAATGTGCAAGGAAATAAGTAGTTCTCTCACTGGTCCACAGCAAATGGCAATCTGGCAAAGATCACACAGAGTTTAATATAGAATTAAAACCTGGACACAGATAATCCTGGTCACAATTTGTGATTATCCCCCCCACTCATTCTTTAACAAAAGAGAAACTTCTTGAGAAGAGAAATGGAAATATCTCAGAATTGAACTGGGACACATCAGCTTAACCCCATAATCGTGCCCCACAGGTCTTCTGGAAAGGCTGGCCTGAATCTAATGCCACTCAGGAGTTCAGTAAGGAGAGTGGTCTATGCACTTGAAACTCCTGGAGTTCTTTCTTTTTCTGATTGAAGATTTTTTTTTCCCCCTCCTAACACCAGGTTTCCATAAAAAGGTGTGTGGGGAAAAATCTTCTCTGGACACCATTTTCTCAGGCTGAAATAGAAAATGCTAGAACAGTACACACAGAGCTGTTCATTGCTCCCTTATTCTGGCTCCCCAAAGCATACATTACCCCCACCTTTTACTGACTGGTGTTATACAGACAACAATAACAGACTCCGGAATCTGGAGAATTGCATCACAAGTTAGCATAGTTTAGGAGTTCTCACATTCCCATTTCCACAGCATTCTTGTTTCAATTTGTCTGCTGCAGCTGTAACTGGAAATAATTAGTGCTGGTCTTAATGTCAAGATAATGGATTATTTGGAAATTGTTGGTACATTTTATGGTGACAGCATTGTTTTGCAATTTCAGAGCTTCTTCCTTTGAATATGTAAAAGTAATTTCAGCTTTTGCTACCCAAGGTGATAAAAAGCTAATAATAACACTGCAGCATCTACTGTAATTTAAGAGCCTGTTCCACCAAGTTGCACCTAGCTTTAATTTTCTTATGAAGCTGTCAGCCAAACCCAAGCCTGTGATCGAAGGGGAATTTATCAAGCAACTGAGCTCCAACGTGGAGAATAACTGCAGGTGCTGACCAGTTCACTTCAGACCTGCATTATGAGTGTCATTACACCCATGATGAGGCATTCAAGATCAAGGCATTAATTTGCTATCGTAGATGCTGACAATCTTTCTTTTCAAAGCACAGTGTTTGCATGAAAGCCTAGTAAGAAATGGACAGGTCTGACTTGAGGTAATTAAAGTGAGGAAAGCAGAAATAAACAATCTCTGCTGCTTTTGTCTCCCAAGTAGCTGGGTTGAAAGCTGGGTCTCTAGTAGCAGCTCCTGGTTAAAACTGATGGAAGCGTGTCCAGAATCCCCACGTTATGGGCATGGTGGATTGATGAGCATGGATTCTCTGCTGTCAGTGCCCTGCTCCATTAGAAACCAGGCTGCTGTAATTAACATTTACAGGACTGGTCTGGCAAATCTCTCTGGTTTGTTTATATTCAGCCTCCCCTCCCAGGGGCTGTACCCCTGTCTGGTGAGAGGATCTGCAGCCTTAGAGGCACTCAGGCTGTTGAGCAGTCACGAGTGCAGTGCCTGATAAGCAGAGGTCCAGTGATTTACCATCACAGAGAAAGGACTAGGCTCAAATCAGATCAAGAGAAGGACAAAAATGGAAGGAGGTTTCTGTAAGTAGCTGAACTTGTTCATCCCTTAGCAGGACAGTAGAAAACATGAACAGATTAAAGCAGACCCTGCTGGTACCGCTCACTAGAGAGCAATAGCGTGCAAGTACACCAATAAATAGTTATATCTTTGATAATCCCAGCAGTAGAAAACTGCAAATCATTTGGCTAGGAAGGGGGAACTGACAGCTCGGGTGCTAATATGACTTGAACTTCTGATGACCCAGTAATAATCTAAAGAAATTACAATGACATTGTTTTGCCCCAGTATCTTTACTTCCTCCGATTCAGGTGTACTTTATGTGGCTGAATGCATTTGAAAGGCACAATCAGCCCTCACTATAGGGGAGGTTTCCTGTTCCTAAATTAGCTGTCAGTGACAGTTTTGGTTCTGCTGTCATCCTAAGCTGGTCTCTGTGAGGAACAGTATTGATCCATAGAGGTATTTATGAGTAGCTCGGTGCCGTCGGAGCGGCGCGCGCATTCCTGGGCAGCAATCTGTGGTTACATCTCGGAGGTGAAGATAATCCTGGGCACTCTAAACACTGAGGTCAAGTCATTTTCATTCTGTGTTTTGTTTATACTGTCAAGATGTGAATTTAGCAGCAGTTAACGTAGATGAGAGTTCAGCTAAGGAAGTGGACTCAATCCCCTGGCTAACTGAGCTGTAATCACAGGGCCTGGAGGAGCTCTGAGCCATCTTCAGTGACCCCAGCAGACCCCATCCTCGGCAGGAGTCCCGAAAGGCTGCTCAGAAAGGCTGCTTTGGCAGTCAGCTGCCTTCACTAAGCACCCTTTTTGGCAGGATTTGAGTATTCTCACTGAGAGCCTGCATGAGGGAACAGCACAGCCGTTACTGCAGGGGCTGTATCACCACCGTGGTGCAGTGATAAATAAACAGCACGGAACAATATTCATATGCCACTGTCCAAAGGCCATCCCATTGTCAGGCTGAGGTGAGCTGAAGCCTTCAGAGAGTTTACTCACTCCATTTCTGGAAAGGAGAGAGGGACTGATGGTGGAAGGAAGTTTCTAGCAATGGAGGAAGCTTCTAATGGGCAGTCATAAAGCCTTTAAACCACAGGAGGTAAATAGGAGAACAGCCCAAAGCTGTGGGGTTTGCTTGGGCTGGTTTTATGAAGTCATACTCCAGGGGCTGGATTCATGGGTGCTGAACATCTGGGGGTTGCTGTGTTGAGACTGAAGTTTCATTTCTGTGCTAGTCTTCACACTAACACTTTTTTCTTTCCTAGCATGATCAGTACATTTTTGCCTTTTGAATGTCAGTAGTAGACTGAATATAACCATCTCTGACTCAGAGAAAAATATTTAAGAGGAAAAACTCATTTAACTCAGAGTCTCTCAGCCAAAATCGTGGAGTGAGTAAGCAACAGGAACTCTGAGGAAACTGGAATAAAACAGGAAATTTTTATACTGCTGAAATTTGTGCCTTAGAAACCAAATAGAGGATTGAAGAAGATTTTGAACTGAACTGAAAGTTAAGCTATTTTTATTTATTTTTAAGAAAGGAAAAACCCAGAGCATTTCAAATAAAATGCCAGTTTTGCACAATTAGATCCCAAATTAGAATTGGCCATGAATAGCATCGGAAGATCCTCTGCTGTGAATACAGAGAGAATTCAGAATGGAGTGCTTCCCCTGGAAAGGATAAAGGCAGAATTTTCTAATGTATTATTTAACGCTTGTTATGTAGTGCATTAAGCAGTCACTGAGAGGAAAGCTTTTAAAAACCAACAGTCTCTCTGATAGCATTAAATCTTACCTTAGATTTTTGTTAAAGTCAATAGTAAGAAAATAAATGAATTAATACATTTCAGTCTGCCCGATTTATAGACGCCAATCAAGTTACAATGCTGGACATGGCCAGCTGAAAGAGGGGAATAGATTTACCTGAGTGAGGTCTTAATTTAATCAGCTGGCCCCAGAGAGCTGAAGTCAGCAGGCTGGGATGATATAAGAGGCAGCAGAGAAATAGTGCCTTTACTGCAGTTGCAAAGGAGAGTGACAGTGATGGAAAGGACTCGAGGCAGTGTCAGAACACACCTATTTCCATGATTTATTCTTAATTTACTTTAATGACAGTCTGAAGGTTGTCCATTTCTCTTTAAATGTCCTCAGAATACTGATATTTTCTAAACATTTCGAGCATGCTTTTTCTCCCCCTCCTTGCTGTGAGCTCCACTGCAAGTTGGAATCACGGAGGAGCTCTGCCTGCAGCTTTGCTATAAAGAATTGTGAGCACAATGTCAGAATACCCTTTTCCCAAAGTATGCCTTGCCAGCTGCTGTCCCTTCACTGCAGTCCCTCTTGAGTCAGGTGTAGGAATCACACATTCCTCCAGAATTAATGTTGATATTATGGTAAAATGGAGGAATTCATTTAATTTCTTTTACAGTTTATTCTGGCAAAAGAACAATGTGTGCTTTCCCAATACAATAGCTCATTTTTAGTATCAAGTGAATTTATTGGTGGTTGTTCAGAACTACTGACATGCAGACAATGATCTCAGATTGCATTTACATTTCTGGAATACTTTCCATCTTCCCAGTTTCTGCCAGGAACTTGCTTCTATGATTCAGAGTTTTCATTTTAAGATTGGACTGCTGTTTCATCTGCATTACAAATCCATGCCTTTTGCTTTCTTTTCTATGTGCACTGCATTCATCAGTATCACAAATCCTTTAAACTTGGACCTGAACATTTATTGTTAATTATAAATTCTTCCAGGTAGGCATTTGTTCTTTCTGAGCACTTAGGTATGCTTTTACAGATTGACTATAAAATCATCATCCCTTCAGTAGATGAAATTGTTTGTTTGTTTGTTTTTCTCCACAATGCCAATGAGAGGGTTTAAGGGCAATATGGTCTCAGTAATATTTGCAAATAGCTTGGAAATGTCTTCATAACTGAAGATTTGTTATTTTCTCCCTTTGAAGGAAAATCTATGTTTTTGCAATATAGGCTACTTGTACTTTCTTCTGAATCCAATTCTTTATATGAAAACACATGGAATTGCATCAAAATGCATCTGGAGGGAGAAGCCTTCCAGTGTTTAAAGGAGACTTACAAAAAGTGGGGAGAGTGACCCTTTACACAGGCAGAGAGTGAAAAGGATGAGGGGTAATGATTTTAAATGAAAAGAGGAGAGATTTAGGTTGGATACTAGGAAGAAGTTCTGTACTCAGAGGATGCTGAGACCCTGGCTCAGGTTCCCCAGAGAAGCTGTGTATGGCCCATCCCTGGAAGTGTCCAAGGCTGGATTGGATGGGGCTTGGAGCCACCTGGGATAGTGCAAAGTGACCTGCCCATGGCAGGGGGGTGGAACAAGGTGATCTTTAAGGTCCCTTCCAAACCAAACCATTCTGGTATTCTGTTAAGTCAATATCCAATCTCCTGCAGCAGCCCACCAGCCTGGAGGGTGTTTCACTGCGACGTGTTACAAAACCACTCAATCCTAACACTGCGTTTTACAGGATGAGCTGGTTTCCAGCCCTGGTGAAACTGGAGGTGCTTTCTGTGAGAGAAGATCAGGTTCTGAGCCCAACCACTGCAATGCAGAATACCTATTATTCTGCTCAGGCTGTGTCTGTGAGTAGCCAAGGAGAGCCAGGCAGGCAGAGAAGACTTGTTGAGCAAAACAGTGGGTGCTGAGGACAGAGAAGCCACGCTGAGCCAACTAAAACATGAGTGCAAGTGCCCCAACAGTCTCTATCCATGTTTCAGTTATTCAGAGTGAGTGTACAACATGTCCCAGCAATATTTTAAAATGTTCAAGCACTATTTTAAAAGATGTGTGATTTATCTCATGTTTACTTTCATGTTTTCAGATATACTCAAGGACAAGAAAACCCATCCAGAAAACAGAAATGAACCAAAACCAACCGTGAAAAAGATGGACACCACAACCACCACAAGCACTGTCAAGTCATCCTCCAAACACAGCATAACTGGAAATGGGAGCAGCCCAGCCCTGAGTCCCTCCCTTGCTGTTCTGGCAGCACTGGCAGTTCTGTGGCACTGTCCCCTGTAGCTGCACTGCCCTGCAGATGCTGTGCTAGTGCTCCTGTTCACTGTCATTGATACCTGCAGCCTTACCCGACCGGAAACGATGGAAATGGCTCTCTAGTTGATGTGATTTGTTAGGATAAATAAGAAGTGAAATGCTGGAGTTGGCAGATACCAAGTGTCATCACTTACAATGTCTGAAGATAGCCTTTGGCAAAGCCCGCCCAAGGCACAGCGAGGATGATCACAAGGATCTGAGTAGCTTAAGTTATGGGGTAGAAATAACTGAAAACACAGAAATTTTGTATGTGTGTGTTACTGTTTTGATCAATTTTGTTTGCTAGAATCTGACTGGCTGTTGTTTATTTGTTTAATTTTTCTGATAAGTTATATGAATGGTCAGTCTCCAAATTCAAGGCAATCCATACTTTGTTTTCTTCAGTGGACAGCTAACAAGCTGTGCTACAGTTCATAGAATCATAGAATGTTATGGGGCTGGGATGGACCTTAAAGATCATGGGGTCCCAAGCCCCTTGCCATGGGCAGGGACACCTCCCACCAGCCCAGGTACCAGGTTGCTCCCCTGTACAGTGAAGTGCTCTCCACCAGCTTGATGAAATTCCCGAGTGGCCAAGAAGATCAAAGCATGTTTGAAACTTCTTTTCACTCTTATTGTTTAGATTGTAGGAAGCAACGTAAAAACATATGGTGTGTCTAATATATCAGTATATTTGCCTTAACTGTGGAAAAAATAGAACCACTTTGTTTATTGAGGGACATAGATAGTGAGTTTCCCTGCCCCACAAAATGTCATTACCAGATGCTTAAACATATGCTTAAGGCTTATTGGATGAATGTCCAGCAAAGGGAAACATAAATAAACATAATAATGTTTTATCCACTTGAATGGAGTTCTGTACAGAAAAAAAAAAAACCAAACAAAAAACACAACAGAAAAAAAATTATTCAGTTCAAACTTACTTTGCCTATGAGATGTTACATAGAAACCAACTTAAGTTTTCCATAAAGGTCCCAGAGATATAAATTATTGGGAACTCCCATTAGACACTAACTAGACTTTGTGCATTATGGATCTCTGAAATCAACTGTTTCATAAACTGTGTATTATTTAATTACATTTAATGTTTAAAATTTTGTATCACATTAGGTGTAAATGTAAAACATCTGAAATCTAGAACATTCTCTGTTATACTTCACCTTAACTGCTACCCTAAAAAATGTCAAATGTGCATTATATTACAATGCTATTTTTTTTAAGTCAATGATACATTGATGCATTTTAACTTTTTGGATGAAAAAGTACTATAGTTACTTCTAATGGGTTAAGAGTTAATGAGTGTTTTCCAACAACTGTTTACAGTGCCATTGAATATATGTATACAAACACAACTGTATGAATACAGTGATTAATATGATAAATATATGAAACATTAGAATTGTTATATTTACTACATTTCATAACTATTACAACCGTTTAATAGCCATTTTCATGTTGTAGACTATTCTTATGTACAGTTTTGTAAGATGTAATGTAAAACACTTGCCTTTGTTTTTTTGTAAAACATCTCTTTGATACTTGGTGTTACCCAGTCACTGAGATTACTCAGAAGAAGAGCCCTGGATCTCACTAACCAGCTTCAGGCATTTTATTGCCAACTTCGATTATAGAAGCCTGACTCCAAGAAGGTGCCATGGGCCAGGATTACTGCTGGGTGTCACCACACAGGAGGGGACAATAGTACAGAACAAGGAGACAATAAGTCAACAGAGGCTCACTACACTTGCACGTTTCCAGACAGTACCATGTGTAGTTATGTTTGCAAATGTGAGTCTCATTTCCAGTTTTGGTCCCTAGATCATATTTATGGCATAAAGGTATGATCAGCACCCAGCTGTAAAGGCAGCATCTCTAAAATGGCAGCAGCTAAATTTTCTAAAAGGTAATTTGATTTTAATGTTGAAACAAGGAGATAAAATGGAGAAATACTTACATGAATATCAAGTATTTTATATTTTAACTCTGATTTCTCATAACAGCAAGGATATTAATATCCCTAAGGAGTGTTTCCCAGTCCAATCAGTGAAAATCAGTTTTCCCACAAGTATTTAAGTGGCTGTCCTGTGTTTTCCAGGGTTTGTGAGCTGCACCAGTCTGTGGAACCATAATTAAAAATGCTGCTTCTTGTATTCATTTTCAGTGCCCTTTGGAAAAGTGCTGTTTTACTTGCAGAGGTGTGCAGGCCACATCATTTGTGCAGTAATGCCTGGCACACGTAGAGAATCCTGCACTGTGATGGCTGAGTCAGACAGGAGCTCTCTGTGCACACACAGAAATGTACCCGGGTGCTCACACTCACCACCTATCCCTCAGCTCACACCAAGCACTCTGGCTTCACTGGAGCAATTCCTGTCTGATGCTTGTCAGCCTCACTGATGATTTAGTGTTCTCACGTTTACAGTGCTCAGTCGTCGCTCAGGCACTGAAAGTGTCCGTCAGGATTCCTATGGATAGAGGTTTAGAGGGCTGGGCTCCAACCCTGCCAGATGTCAGCTGTGCAGCTTGGAGTTTTCAGATTGTTTTTCTCACCTTAAGAGAGGGAACTTGAACAGCCAGAGCCAGGTGTGTTCCTGAGGTTCATTCTGGAAAAGGTTTTAGCGGCAATCTCATTCACCAGCCGCGTGTTCAGGTGCAGCAGAGGGAGCTGCAGAAGCACCACAGGAGGCAAGTATGCATAATTCACTCAGGGGGTTATTTGTTGTTGCTAAAGGTCATCATTTTGCTAAGCAGAAACCTCTGAAAAATCAAGGGTTTGGATTTGGGAATCAGTTGGTGAATATTTGTATTCATCTCTCAAGCTAAACAAGATAACCCTTAAAAAGTTTCTGTAACGAAACACAAGAAGTTCAAATCGTGGGGTGAGATAGAATCAACTCATTTCAATGGACTCAACCAATATTTTTATAGACACAGCTTGCTGCAGAATGAGGGAAGAGGGCTCTACATCCATTAATACATTTCATGCACAACCACTTCTACACTAAGACGAGTACTGGTCAAACCAGCGTGAAATATGTTCACAGTGAGCATCAAAAATGGTGCCATTTTAAAGGGCAATGCAGTTTATTTTTACTGGTGGTTTATGATATTTTTTTCCCCTCAGGATCAGTTGCGTTAACATATTTTAAAAAGAAAGTTTTCCATCAAACAAACCATCTACACCAGCAAAGGCAAAGCCAACTGGCTGTGTCAGATAAAGGAAGCATTCATTTTCAGATGAATAAGATATCTGCTTTACAAAGTCTTAGTTTGCTACCCAGGACACTGTAATCATGATGTAATTGCAAAGATCTAAATTCAAAATACTTTTCAACTTGTCAATGTAATCTCAGTGTAAAATAAGGTACCAGTCTAAGAGCATTGCTGTAGCCTTGCCTAACAGTTACAAAATGTATTTAGCCACTGCTTTCTGCTTGTTTATTGTTTTGCTATGACTTTCTTTGAATATTTTGCTGTGCCCACATTTCTGAATGCCAGCATTGGAAAGTAACTGCTGTCATACATTTGTGAGTAAAATCAATGTACAATTTTCTGTTGGGAGTGATGAAGGCTTTTTACCAAATGAGACAAAGCTGCCATGGGTACAGTGTCAGTTCTTAGTGTTTCACTGCTCTTCAGGCCCAGGTCTGTGGGTCTCCAGTGCCCTTGCTGGCTGTGATAAGCGTGGGTGGGAAGGGACGTGGGTGGCTGCAGGGTGCCAGGGCATGGCAGCCTCCAGCTGGCTGCTCTGAGCCCTGAGCCCAGTGTTCTCAGCTAAATTCAAGCAGCTTTCACATCTCTCCAAATCATCTCTTGGAGACTGGCCAGGCAAAGAACAGCAGAGAATCAAGAGACTGCACTTGCAGACAACTTCACAGCCACCTGCTAGGAATTGGACTTTCTTTGCAGTTTAGGTGCTTTACACAGTCTGGCCTCTCCCACTTTTTTCTGGCTTGCACATTGCCAGTGCTGTGCCCTGTCTTCTAGTGCAACTATGTTATTGCATAAGGAACTGTGATTCTGATCTCTTCAGTAATGAACCTTTTGAGGTAAAAATGTCTGTCAGAGCTTGATAAGGGCACACAAATAATGCTGTCCAGCTGCGTTGACTTCAGAGGCTCTGTGCGTGGGTATCTGGCTGTGAGATTCACATCTCTCTGATCTCTTAAATCAGATCTGTGATTAAAACAGCCTTGTTCCCTTTTGATGCCAAGACTGCAACATACAGAAAAATTTAAAATTTGACTCTCATCCTGTATGAGTCTTCTCCATGTTGTCCTAATGGATGTTGTGTACAGACTTGATTTTAATATTAATCAGGCCTTTTTGCCCATATTTACTGAGATATTCAGTATTTCACATTATTAGGTTTAAGAAAGGTCTATTCAAGTGAGAGGAGCTGAAACACACATTGAAGTGACATACTGACTAGGACAAAAAATCCAGAAAGTTCCCACATTCCTGAATGGAACTCTTGCCAGTAAACAGAGTTTACAGTCAAAATTTCCTAGCTGGCATGGTGTCAGAGGGATTTCAGGTTTTTATTGAAAATTGATAAGCAGTCTACCCATTTTAAAGTGGAAATCAGTTGATATACATACTTTCTCCATGTCTCTTCATGTGATCAAGTTTAGATCTGTAGGAGACATTCCCTGTCTTGCACACTGTAAGTGCTTAATGTTACAGCTGGCCATAAATACAAAGCATTTATTTTCATTTTTACCATTTCATTATTCTTGGTGCTTCTTGTAATGACATATGGCGTATGTGTCAGTGAAAAGTGAAACATCTTCCAGTCAATGTCATTACTGTTCTGATGTGTTAGTCAAAAAGTGCACAAGTATATCTTCTTCCCATTGCCTCAGAAGTCTAGAATTATTCTCAATACTGAATTCTCTTCTGTTTTCCATTGTCACTCTCTAGATAACTACATTTGAATTGTATTAAATATTAAGCTACCAAAAAAATAAATAGTGGGCGAGAGATTGTAATAAATAAAGAATAAATTCAGAAAAGATCCTGCATTTAAGTTACAGAATACTACTAGGAAAGAAATCACCCATGGACTGGAACAACTTTTTGAGTCTCTCTCCCTTCTCCAGGTTCATCACCATCCCACCTTCACACAGCACAGCAGGAAGCCTGCCTGCAGGAAGCTGGTACTGAATTCAGCAGAGTGAATTAAAACTGTTGCTGCACAGTGATATTTCCAATATGTTGCTTGCAGTGAATGTCCTTTTGCTCTTTGCAACAATTCATTCCAACTGCACATGCAGCTGCTTCAGTCCTTACTCGGGAAGTAGCTGCAGTTGCTGCAGCTTTCAGAGGAGGTTGCTGGACAGACCATGATGCAATATTTTTGTGTCACTCCATGTCACTGTCCTTAAGATAGACTGGTTTAGGTAATCTGGTCATTACCAACAGTACAAGGCCTTCCCCCCTTGGAAATCCTGTAATACCCTTCCAGGAGAAGAGCACATCAAAGGGAGGCCACTGGTGCTCTCATGATGTGCTTGAAGTGCTTCATTAAATACCCACTAACAACCATGGCGGTCTCTTTTTTTTCCATGCAGCAAGTGTTAATACCACCTTCCAAAATTATGCTGTTTGCACTTAATCATTTCAATTAATCTTTAGTAAATTACCCAGTACTTTGTAATTATAATATTTGCAGTTAATTTAGTGCTGTCTTAAAAATAATTAGTTGCATAATATAAGCAATTAATATTTATTCAGGTTTTTTTCTCTCGCAGGAGGACATATAAATTGTCCTCAGTGGCCTTTCTGTACACCTAATTAGCACCTGTTTGCATTATTCTATAGGCTATGGACATTTCACTGAAAAATAAATGCATTGCTAGTTTTGTGAACTCCTTGCAAATACACATTTGTAAAAATTACTTTTCAGGGGAATGCAAAAGCACGTTTTCATACATCTTCTGGGTTTATGAGCTAGGCTAGGCTTTTGGGCTCTTGCACCTAAAATAGTTACTGACATTTTAAATGCTGTTAAAATGGAAGAAGTCTGATACCACTTTCCCATAATTAAGTACAGTATCCCAGATTTGTAGCCTGGTGTATTCAGTAATGAAAAAGAAAGGCAGTAAGACTTCAAGAATATAGATAGTAGTGGAATTTTCACATTTCTTTATACGCATATACAGTTCAGAACTTGAGAACACTATGTTAAACTTGTGGAAATTAAACCAGATTGCTTCAATCTTGCAAGGAAGCTTCTAGGTAAATAGTAATTTTCTATTTAAATGCACAGAATACTGAGACAAATCATTTGATCTTTCTAAAAGAAGATCTGAAAAAACTGTTTACTATCTCCACACATACAAAATTAAGAAATCAAAAATAAAGATACTTTTCTGGAGGTATGAAATGTTGGAACAGACTTTCAGCTCCTAGAAATCAGTGCAGTTCCTTTGATTTCAGTTTAACAATGTAAATTTACCCTGACATGTGTATCTAGCCCAAGAATGGGAATTCCTGCCCATCTTTTTGCAGGTGCAGAAAATCAAGAGTATCTGCAGGGATTGAAAAAATTGCTTAAATTTGCATTACCCCAGCCACTGATCACACAGTATCTCATGCCTGTAACACAAATCTGTAAGACATGGGATGCCCTAGGTCTTCTGGCATTTTCCCTTTCTAGGGCACAGAGGGGCCTTTTCCAGAAGCAGTTGGTTCTATACCTTGTAGCTGGGCTACAAAGAGGTATCTATTCTGGTAGTATCTCCTAGGGTAGAAATTCTTTCTCGGAGAAGATTCGCTGATACAGATCAAGCTTTGAGGGAGATCAAGTCTGATTTTTCTGTTTCATGTTAAAACAGGATCCATGTCTTGAGCTGGTCTCAAAAATTAAGAGAGACTTGTCGAAGAAGACTGATGGTGGCTTTGATGTCTTCAGGGAAGCTCACACAGGGGAGGGGGCAAGCAGCTGTGTTCTGCCTCAGCTGAAGTCTGTGTGTTTTTGCATTCAGTTTCAGGTAAAATTATCCAGGAGTTTCCAGATTAGCAAAATTACAAATTCCTGAGTTACTCTAGCCTGATGTTCTACAGTGAAGAAATTAAATTTCTTCCTAAGCAGAAACAAACATTATTCTATATTATGCTAAACTTCCAGCTTGGAAGGAAACCAAAGCAGGATGTTAGGCCTCACAGAGACATAGATCCCCCATGGAAGAGCACACCTACCCTTTAGTTCTGTTTTGGGGCTGGAAAAAAGCTCAGGTTTAGGGCTCACAGGTGACAAACCATATGTAAGCAAAAGCTGTAAACAAGTCCACAAAGCAGTCAGGCAGTCACTGGGGGGCTCATTGAAAGATGAGAAGATACATTTAACTGACTTATTTGAGCTTTTGCATTAGGGATGAGCAACTGGGTTGAAACCTCCTCCCAAAACGCTGCAGATGGGAGCAGGCTATTGGAGCAGCAATACTACAGAAAATGTTTATTCTGTCCCTCTTATTCTATGGAGCCCTGTTGGAATAAAAATGGAAGCCAGTACACCAAACCTCACAATTTGTGTTGCATAGTGCAGCTACTTACTGTTCTTTGGTATCAGAAGCATGAGTGTTTACACTACACTGGGATAGAAACTCTAGTAAAAAATGTGCTTTGCCATTTAGTTATTTAAATTACTAGTTTATGGCCTCCTAGTCTGTTTTACTTCAATTTACTTTACAGGAATTAATAGGCTGCCCCATTTGTATCTTACATTAGTTGTATCTTGGGTATTTTAAGTTCCAAAATAGATTGGTCTTGCCCTAAAGTGTATTCAAGCTCTAATACATATTTCTATTTCCCAAGCACGTGTTTTATTTGCAGTATATCTGCTTATATTTTTATTGCATAAATTTGTCAATTTTCCTCCGTTTGTTTTCAGCATTGAATACAATAAAGGCTATTTAAAGAAACAGTCTGAAAACAATATGTTAAAAGACGAACAAGGCTACTTTGAAAAGTTAAACAGCGTGCGTTGTAAAAGTGAACTGCGCTTGGGAATAAAAAAATGCTCCACAGCAGGAATTTGTTGTCTATTAAAATTTCTTTCCCTCTGAGTATTTTTCATCATCAGTGATGTAAGTTACAAAGCTTATAAAATCCTAAGTATATTTTAATCTGTTCAGATGATGCTTTGACTAAAGTATGCAGACCTTGAGAACTGCTGAGGAACTCAGTATTTTGGCCGTAGTCTGGCAAGGAAAGGTTCTGTTTCTTCAGCACATAACTACTTTACTGTTCTTTTTCCTTTCTTGAAATAAGCACAGTCAGGTGTAAAGGTGCGTACCTGCTCTCCTGGGTGCTCTCAATATCCCTGAAGAGATGCAGTACTTGCAGTGGTCTCCAGGGTAAAGGCCACACATCTCCCACAACAGATAGGACTTTTCAAAAGAATTTTCATTCCTAGAAAAACAGTCAGAACTGAGTTCTCTGTTGACAGAGTTCTTGCAATCACTGTGTGCCCTTTTAAAAGCCTTTTCCCTGGTTTTGATTAGGAGCATGTTACTGCTCTGTCTTCATATAGGCCAATGTACTAGAAAAGGGAACTCCCTTCTGTCAGCTTCTGTTCTCATCACTTGTCAAACAAGTGATCAAGAACATTAAACAAACTTTGCACTTTTCCTTCATTTGGGGTGGGGAGGGGAGAGAACAAATCTCATCTTTTTTTTTCAGATGTCTCTACCTAAAGTTAGACAGCAGAGACCTTTGCTGTTACAAGCATTTCTTTAAGTTCATTTCCAAGAGCTTCTCTTTACTACTCTGACAAAACAGATGGGGGTTTTTTCCTGCTTAGAAATTGGTGGGAAAAGTTTTATCTCTTTTACTTCCTGTTCTGGTACTACTGGTTGAAGACTGGAGGACAGACCACTGAAGCACAACAGTATCATGAACAAAATGTTCCTTGATTTTATTTACATGACTGTGTGCCTCCTGTCTACCAACCCATTTTTTTCTTAGTTGATTTGTTTTTGATTGCATAATGATTTGCATATTGCCTCCTAAAGCTTCTATGACTCCAGCTGTCCCTGATTCTTTCAAAATGCTTCCTATTTGAGGTCCAGGAATTGCATACAGCTCATCCCACCATGTATGGAGAGTGCTTTTTGCTAATATATTCGGGTTTGACCCAGCTCCAAAGATAATAGCCGACAGCTCTTCTCTGCTGATACTAAAGGGATGCTTGTTCTCTGAAGTGCTGCCTCATAAAAGCCTTTTAAGGATTTTACATTCATCCTCTAATTAAGCAGGTGTCTAAATCTGCAAAGCTGCTTCATTCTGAAATCCAACCTGCCTCCACTTCAAAGGTTGTTGTTTCTTTTCCCAAAGATGCTTTAAAAGTGCTTCTTTGACACTTCAAATTTGTAGGGTTATTTAAAGGATTTGCTTCTCACCTGATTCCACACGTATTTTCCAAAAGTACTCAGAATACATCATATCTGTTGAGGTGCCTCAAGGACATTCTTTAATAGTGGTGCTGTAGTTCATATCTTGGACTGAAGATCTTTAATTGCAGTGAGTAACTGGCTTTTCTGCTCAGCCTAATGGCACAGGATCCATTTCATGCTTCTCCCATCAGGATTCTAAATCTTTCCTCTTTAGGTTTTTCTTTTTTTTGTTCTTCTTGTTGTTTGGTTGTAGTTTTGAGCAATGTGTCACCTAGAATTGGTCATACCCAAACTCCGGGTAAAAAAAACACGTTTACCCTACCTTGTCCCAGGGGTTCCAATATGGAACAGCTCCAAATACAACCACTGACTCTACCAGGATGATGTTTTGCTTTATGATACTGAGTGAGACACTGTGACTTCAGTGTAGGAAGTCTTCCTACACTTGAGTTTTACATCTTAAAATAAGCAGTCTTTTTTTGGAAAGAACGCCTGTGAAGTCATGATTAACTTAGGTACCCAACATGAACCACCACCATCCTAAAAGAGCAAACTGAAAATACTTCTGCTTGTGTAAGAAAAAGACAGGTTTTATTTGCATTTATTATGTCCTCAAGGAGACTCAGAGTTAACTTTAGAAGAAACAAGGAATTCCAAAGGAAGAGAAACCCATGTCCTACACCTACAGGATTATGTCCTACAACCACAGACTACTACTTTCCCATCTTGCATGTTTTCAAGAAAACAACATATGGATGAAATGAATTTGCCAGAGCAAGCAGAAGGAGATTACACCAGATGTGAGCCCTGTTCACTCACAGCGGTTACTCTGTGTTTTCTTGTGGATTTTTGGCTCTGCAGCACAGATCCAAGGTAACACCTAGAACCTGAAATCCCACAAAGAAAACAGACGACTCAATCCTTATGGAGTTGCTTCCCCTGGTCCCACAGGCATTGTACTCTAATCCCAAGGGGCTAAGGACACAGGGTGTCTCTCCCAGCAGGACCCCATGTTTTGCCCCAGGGTTCTTGGTGGCTCCCACAACATGCTGCCATTTCCTTTTTTAAGGTACCTGCAGACAATGTTTTGGATGCTCCACAGGTACCCCACAGGGCATGAAGAAAAAGAGTTTCCACTGATCTTCCTCCACCCAGGAACAGGAAGGAATAAATTATGCCTGAGACAACCCTTCAGCTTCAGAACTATCCTTTAAAAACTAAAGGCCTTTTTTTTTCATATAACTCATTAATTGTTGATTCAGGCAAGTGCTGGTGCAGCAGGAGGCTGCTCCCTTATCCTATTGCACAAACTGTTTTGGTGCCTGCCCTCTGTTTTCTCAGCCAGAAGTGGATAGACTTTTCTAGCTGCAAAATCAATATTTTTCATTACAGAGTAACCTGGTCTGCAGAACTAGAAAGTATCCTGGTCCTACTGGGTCTAAAATGTGAACAACCTCAGATCTCTGAGGAATTAGAAACTTGTAAGAGTGGCAAAGGCTTTGCTTTTCCCTGAAAAACATCCATGGTACGCACACACCTGGTATGCACTGCTGTGTTCCTCTGGTGAGGTCACAGTTTAGCACTTCTCAGTTCCACCTTAAATTGGATGTACAGTTCTTGAGACACATTTGGTGCATCAGTCTCCTCAGGGCATTTTTTTAATTTAAGGAAAGGTGCAGAGACTCGAGTTAACCTCAGATGAAGAACCCCATAGTTCATTATCAGTCTGGGAAAATGAACCTCAGGGAACAGCACTCTTACATCGCATGTCAGAACCACAATGAGAACTCATGTTTTTAGCTCCTACTCTGGCATGTAACCTGTTAGAACAGTGTGAACAAACAAGTTCATTAACCTCCCAGAGTCTTAAGTTTTTTTCTATGCAAAGAAGAAATTATATTTGCCATGAGTGAAATCTGGAAAAAAAAAAAGCAGCACAATTTAAGAACATCAGCATGGGCTAACTCACTGTACAGTGGTTACTCCCTTGACCTTTTTTTAGAGGCAGAACAGGAATTCTTAAGGGTAAATGCACTGCTAAATACTGACTTTCTGATGTTACTCACAAGATTATGTTCCTATCCACAGATAGGCAAGTAACTAAGAGTAGCAGCAGCTTGTTTTGTCTGAACAGTCAGAAGCACAAGGCTGATACCTGCCCAGAGCAAAATGAGCTAATAGGAATATGATTCCTCTTGTTGGATGCTCCCTGCTAATCCTGATCACTCATCCTTGGGCAGAGCAGAACCTACAAAAGGGCTCCATCCTTACAGAGTAAACACATGGCAGCATATGCAACAACAGCAAGATTCAAACCTGTATTGGCTGAAAAACCTGTCTGTCAATGTCACCTGCTTTGCCCAGTAAACAGCTACGTTCTAAACTGAGGTCCCCAAAACTATTTTACTGATACTGGAGTAAAAGGTGGCCCCAAGATGATGCACAGCAACCTATAGGGTCATTCTCCCTTTACCTTTTTGCCATGCTGGCAGCCAGGAGCCATCTCCAGCCCTGCTATTACTCAGTAGTCAACTCTGCCTCAGAAATTAGGTTTGTCTTAAAGGTGGACAGATCAGCAGGAGTCTTACACTATTATCAATTTCTCTTTCCGTGCAGAGCCAACAAGCTGTGCAGAAACACCTGGATGTACCTGTAAGTTTCTTCAGGTCCTTTTGTGAGAAAAGTTGGTTCATCTAACAGACTCCAGAGGGTTGGCTCACACAGCAATTTCAAAAGGAAAACATGAATTAAATATAATAATGCCCCTACAACAAGTGGAATAACCAGTGAACAACTTAATTAGACACATCTGAGCCTCCCATGTCTTAGGCAGTCCCTTGGGTTTGTTTCTGAGCACACCTCTTGCTCCTTGGGCAGCAGAGGGCTGTGGGATCTCACAGAAGGCAAGAGAAGAGACAGTCATGCTCCCTGCTGTGTGTTTTTTCTCCTGAAAAAGGACACAGAAATCACTTGAGGCCACGCTTGAAACAGCCAAAAGCACAAACCACCGTGGAACATTTCATACTGGCCAGCTGCAATGGACCTAAGCTTGTACTCCTCAACATATCTGGGACTTATTTTAGGGAGAAAATAAAGACAGCGTATTTTTGCTAGCATTTCTGGGGAGCCAGACTTGGGGCACATGGCTGCAGAAAATGTAAAAGTGGCTGAATTACAGACTCTGGGTTAAATATGAGAGAGCTTAATTCATCATTTACTGAGATGAAAACAAGGCAGTGACATAATAAATTGATTTCAAGGTGCTTCACTTTAATAAGGGTATAAGACAGTACTTTGTGTTGTAACATGAGCAAAGGTCAGTGAATTGTCAGCCCTCATTACTTGGGCAAATATTCTTTTGTGAACTCCCAAATGACTTCATGGTACACAGAAATGAGTACATGTCTGTAATGGTTACCTTCAAAAATCAATAAGCATAAGGTTTATAAAGAAGGAAAACCAGTAAATGGAAGGAATCATAAATAAAAGGTGCAAAAAAGAAGAAAGGCTTAAAAAAAAAAAAGCACAACTCAAAGAGTCCCATGGGAGGAGAGTTAAAGAGTTAAGCATTCCTGAGAGAAACGATGGCCCGTCTCTGTCTAAGATACCCTGTATCAGAAAAGAAGTAGAAAAGACAAAGGTACAAGGGAAGTTAAAAAACTTACAAACTCATAAAGGAGAATAATGGAATCAGTCATGCATGGTGTATATTTCATCTACCTCCAGGATTTCACTTTGTGCTCTGAATTTCTGTAACAATGGATCCAGGGTCCCCAACATCCTTGTTCAACCCCATGCAGGGCCCATTTTCCTAAACCATTGCAAAAGCCCAACCTGGTTTAGATATCACTTTTGCTTTGTAAATATTTCCATTTCCATTTAGCATGTTGAACTGCCTACCATCATGCTCCTAGATCCAAGCTGTCTTCCAGAACATTTTTCCCTCACATTCATTGTTAGAATGTCAACAGATATTCATTAACCTTTTGCATGCTATTTGCTAATCATTCTGCCTTTACAATATCCTCCTATTAAAATAATCACTCTACATCTCTTTTTCAGTTCCACTGCAAGAGAAGTTTTCCTTCTGCCTCTTATGAGTATTTAGCACCTGCCTTTGAAGAGAGGTCTAGACTTGAGCAAAGTCATTCAGGAGAGAAAGCATCACCAACTTTTGATAGCATTCTTCAACCAGGCTCCTAAGCAGGGTCCTGGAGTATGCCCAGCAAGTGTATGGCAGGTGAAATATTCCCTCTCCTAAGCAACAAAAAAAGAGGTGGTGTTTTCCCCCCTCCCCCTTTCAACCTCTCGCTCAAATTCATCACCACCAAATTCCATATATTGTTTGCCCCAGGCTCATCTTCTCTATCCTGGAAGGGAGTAGAAGGAATAAAAGGAGAAAGAGCAGCAGATCATAACAACAGAAGGAAGCAAACTGCACAAAGTCATCTTTCTTCATTTGTTTGTCCTGGATAGGGAAAAAAAACCAGACTTGGTCAGAGCAAACTAAGCAGGAAGTTGTAAAATGTCATTTGTGGAGCAAAAGGGAGGTTATACTCTAACACTAAAGAAAAGTAACAGGGCAAAAACATTCTCAGATTTTACTCCTGTTATTGACACCTTATATTATTACATATGAAGAAAAATTCACTATCTGTCAGGAAAATTCACAATACGCAGAAAAATATGAAATTCTACGTGTTATTGAAGGGTAAATATTTTCTCTTAAGACTATTTTATATTGGGTTTGCTTGTCTGTTAGATTTCATCTTTTCTTTCTTACCTTCCTTGCAGTACAAATTATACAGAGGAATAAATTTATTATTCCACTCAAGAGGCAGTTATGAGTACATTTAGCTCATGAGCTGAGGTGAAGGCTTAAGTTCATATTTAATCCATGCCTTATTGTATAAAGAATATCTGATAATTATTGTGCTTTCACCAAAGAGAGACTATCCATGGAAATCTGTGCCTGTTGGACTTTATGGCCTTTGTGCATGATGACTAATTGGTCAATGAATAAAACAGATTACACAGTTCTCCAGTTAAGGAATAAGTGGTTTTTTCCCATCTAGGACCTAATGACAGAAGGATCCCCAAGAGTCACCCACTAAGGAAGAAACAAGAAGTACATATAGTATAATAATGTGAATTCAATACCCACCCAATTTATTTTAAATTACATCTGTGCACATCCTTTGAAGATATCCTCTGGAAGAAATTCCTTTGTAATCTGTCCTGTTCCACTGGGGTTGGCAAACATCTGTGTGTGCAGCTGGGGGGAAGATGGGAGAATTTATTTTATCAGGTTTTCTCTAACAACGTTTAACCTTCCTTCGAGTCTTTCAGCTTCTCTCCTAATGGTTTCCCTCAGACATTTCCTTTTAAGCAGTCCTACTGTGTGCAGGATCCACACTTGACTTAGATACTTAATTCAAGCAATTTATACCAAGGGTTATTCTAATGCCAGACAGCTGGACCAGGCCCTCTTCCATATTAAGGCAGACACATGTGCCCAAACCCCTTTGATCCTGCTTCTCATCTTCCTCCAGATGCACTAATCAACAGCCAGCAGCAAAGTGAAAACTAAATAATATTGGTTTATTTTTTTGCTTCTTCGGCAATAAACCCTCTCATTTGCTACCAAAGGCAAAGATAAGCCCTGTAAAGAGGTCAGAAACCCCAGCATCTGTTGCACTGATTTATTTCCACACAGAATAAAATAATATATTTTAAGTACCTTATTAGACAGTTGCATTATGCGGCATTTTCCTTCTTCTAGAAGAAGATAGGAGATGAACACAGAGAGAGAGACAAAGAAGATACGCACTACAGTGAGCAGTGGCATAAGCAGTGAGCAAGGCAAAGAACAGGGGAAAGGAAGGTGAGCTGAGGAAACAAGCAGAAAATTATAGTGAAAAAATACTTAGTAAGCTCTGATTTCCAGGACTAGGCTTGCTGAACCCTTTTCACACAAAATTTCACAAAAACATCAATAAAGACTGGAATACTTAAAAGGTACTTAAATAGAGCAGGTGTACAGACCCTATGGGAGCTTCACAGCAATATGGTTTGAGTCAGCTATATATAAAAACCCATCTAGAGAGTTTGGCCTATTTGAGTGACTGTCAAGTGGAGAAGAAAGAAGTTGTTTTTAATGATAGTTTGGGGTTCAAATATAGATTAGAAAATGGACTGGCTTTGTCCCACCCTTCAAAAAGGTTGGCTGTTCCTAACACACAGGTGCCTGATTAGAACCTTACGTGTATTTTTGTACACTTTCCTCGGGTTCAGAAGAGGATGTCTCTCCCTCCTGGACCTGGCACACATGGAGGGAAAGGCCATGGCAAGTGTCGTCCCCACATGGTGGCCAGCCCCAGGGGACAGGGGCAGGACATGGGGCCAGACAATGCCCAGGTACAATGGCCCAAGGGCCCTGGGCACTGCAGCCCTCTCAGGGGGAGCTGGGCAGGTGGCCATGTCGCCCTCAGGGGAGCTCAAGAGTGCAGGACACTGCTGCCAGCACAACTCCAGCCCTGCATGAGGAACCATTGTTCCTGACAGGAAGGGGACACAGCCCCGGCCACCCTCACCGAGGGAGGGAGTGAGGGAGGCCCAGGGCTGCCAGGCTCATGGAGCTCAGCCCCTCACCTGAGAACTGCTGCACACCTGGGGCTCCTTGGGTGCATTATCAACTCTACCCCCACCCGCCGGTATAATAGGGTGGATCTCGGCCCCTCTGGGGAGTGGGTGGAGTTGTCTGAGGGATGTACTTGCCCCAGCCACCTGCGCCTGAGGGGAGGCAGGAGTGCCTCGGGCAGGCAGCGACGGGAGGGGTGCGGGGAGAGGGGGATGTCCACGGCTCCTGGGGACTGAGGGAGGGAGAGCCGGGAGCGGCTCCTCTGGCCCGGCCCCTCTGCCCACTTTGCTGTGGGCTGATTTTTGATCAGTTTGAGTTGTTTGCGCCGTCCTTGCAGGTGCATCGGCAAGAGCTCGGTCTGCCCCCCGTGCCGCTCTGGGGGTTTGTTTTGGGCCGGGACATTTCCCTTCCTGCCGCTCCCCTCAGGGCAGGGGGGTTCCTGTGTGCCTCACACCGGCTGTCTTGCCGGCTCGGTTTGGCACCTGTAGTGTGGGGTCTAGTGTGCCTGTAGCTTGGCACACACTGGGCTGTGCCCCTGGTGAGCAGGACTCAGGTCCCAGCACAGCTTGGCACACTCAGGGCTGTGTCCCTGGTGAACAGGGCTCAGGAGTGGCACAGCTTGGCACACTCAGGGCTGTGTCCCTGGTGAACAGGGCTCAGGAGTGGCACAGCTTAGCACACTCAGGGCTGTGTCCCTGGTGAGCATGGCTCAGGTCATGGCACAGCTTAGCACACTCAGGGCTGTGTCCCTGGTGAGCATGGCTCAGGTCATGGCACAGCTTAGCACACTCAGGGCTGTGTCCCTGGTGAGCATGGCTCAGGTCATGGCACAGCTTAGCACACTCAGGGCTGTGTCCCTGGTGAGCAGGGCTCAGGAGTGGGGTTACCTCTCTTCAGGGTGCTCGCTCTGGCAGGTTAAAAATCTCCTGCAGCGCCTTTTCCTGCTCCGTTTCACCTTTTTTGCTTGTGCTGTTGTGCTCTTCTTCCCTCACTTTTCACTGTGACCCCCTTATTAAACATGAGTAAAACAGAAGCATAAGTATAAAACACTGCATCGTGCATAGGTGAGCTGGAAAGCACTCTTGGCATGCATTGTTCCAGCTCTAAACCCAACATGAGAAAAGTACTCATGTTGTCACTGATCTAAAGAGGCAATGCAAAATCTCTCATCTTCTCTAATTTCTGAGACCTTTGTCATTGTTTGCTGTCAGTGCTTAACTGCTTTGAAATGAGAGATGCACAGTGGTATGTGCTGTGCCTGTTCACAGACAGGCCCTTCCTAAAGATGATAAATTCCTAGTAAAAGTAGAGGGGAAGTAAAAAGAAAGAGAAAACAGCTTGTGCAAGGTCATGCAGAGGTCACTGGGAAAAAAAACTAAACTATGTGTCTAAAAAAAAAAACCAATTCCAGTGTTTTCCACCTTGATGTCCTATATAACTGGCTGTGATGACACAGCAGCATGTCCAGAATAGTGACATAGTGTCATCATCTAGATTTGGTGTCACGGGCTTGGAAGTTTCTCTGACGTAACTCAAATGATTTTGCATAAATAGAAATTTTAGGGAAGAGCTACTTGGACTGTGCATGTGCTGGCAATTGTGAAAAGAAAAGCGATGCTCATGGTTGCGTGTATCTGCGCCTCTTTAACCTAATGAACAGAAAGTTGAAGGGAAAGTTTAGGGAGGGATAACCAAAAGCTGTATAGAAGCTTCCATGAAATTTACAAGGAAGCTTTCAGTCAAGCGGATTTGTTTTAAGGACCCTTAATGAAAGCTAAAGCTGTGTTATGGAAGTCCAGACAACAAATAAGAGAGAATAACGGAGTAAAACTCCATAAATCTCAAGTACAAAGCTTGTTTTATGGAAATTCGCAGAATATGCACTTCATCCTTTGGTTGTAGATTTGAACCTGAGTAAGACAGAAGAATGAAAATAATTTTATCTCAGACACTCCACTAAAAATGCTGAATGCCAACGTTCTTCAGTTTGTCTATTGCTTACAGATCTCCCTGTTTCCATCTCCTGTTTCTGTCCTCTGCATGCAGACATATAAAGAAAATAAAATTAATTAACAAATTCATATTAATCCTTAGCTGCAAAGTTATCTTGACTTTCTGAGAGTTAAAGGCAGATTTACTCCTCCACAAGCATCTAAATAATGTTCACCCTCTAGTCCCCTGTCTCTTCATTAAATTTTACTTTGTCGGTTCTTTTTAAAATTAGTCTTAGCAACTCGCCATGCATTTTTCAACCATGGTGTAAACACGACTGACTTTTAGTAGGAGTGGCGTCTGCTGAAAAGCTACAGAGACAAGCCTAGAGCCCAAACCAGGGTAAAATCTTAATTGGCTGTTCTCTTAATGCATAATCAGATTTCCCAGCTCCAGTGACTTTGTCAGTACACCATGCTCACTCTATAATGTTTTAAATCCATCCCCAAATGCTTCATTCACACTATTCAACATTCCAAGTACCATTTCTCCCACCCATCTGCCTGGCACATTAATTGCCAAACACCTTTCCTCGTTTGGGTCTTTGTGAAGTTGATGCAAAAAGAGGTGCAAGGAGGCTCTTTCTGAAGTCCTGCACAGCTGTGCTGGAGGCGTGAAATCTCCAGAGCTTTCCTTGGAGTCCAGCAGCAACACCAGGTTTGGTTCACTGGAACCTGTGCTGCTGTCTCCCTGGCAGATCTGGAGATCTTCAGGGTACATGAAATTCTTTCACCACAAGGTAATGCATGCCCTTTTGTAACTATGAAACATGCATTTATGTAACTTTTTTTTTTATTATTGTATATTGGATGTGTTTTATTCTCATACTTTTCTGCCTCCTTTTTTTTTCCTTTTGTTTAAATCTGAAATTAAAGTAAAAATAAAGTAGCAGTATTCATCCAGCAGATGGTCAGTGGGCCACCAACACCAATTGCTTTTATTAACAGTCCTCATTCAAGTAATGAGTGGCCCAGTTACTCCTGGTTATAGCTCCAGAGGCTCAGCAATTGGTTCAAGTGGATCAGAAAGAGCCCAATGAGCCAGTCCTTAAATCACCCATTGCTTTATTGCCAGCTTCATGTGGGTTATAAAATGAAATAAGACAAAACTGATGCTGATGGTTAAGTTCTGCCACCGAGCACTAAAGAGAAGGTTGATAGATCAGCTTTTAAAGGCTCTGTGTGACTAACCTGGAAATACAGGCATTGTCTGGCAGAGGGAGGTTCTACATTTTTGACTTTGTATTGATTTTGATTGCCAGTGCAAGTACTATTTAAGCAAGAAACTATTCCTCTAGGGCCCTCCACTTAATAGTTATTGTAGCCTCCTTATCCTGTTAAAATGAAGAGAATCGGATTGCTCTGGGTTGAACAGCTGCTTGAAGTCAATCTCTGTGTCCACTGTTAAGGGAAACAACGTTAGTGAAGGGAAGCAGAAGGCAGCATATCAAAATGATATCCTCAAAGCATTTTCTGCAGATGTCTCGAGAATTCATGGGCTATTGTGGAGCACAGAAGACATCTGGTCACATTTTTATAATCTCATCAGTGTATATAGAAAAGTCTTCTCCTGTTTACCTTGTCGAGAGCCACAGAAAGGCCTATATATTTCTTTATATGCTTATTTATCTTATTGCTATGGGAACATACTGATTCTTAACTATCCAAATCAGCTTAATGTGTCGTTAAGTCACCAAGTTCTTTTGCTGTAACATCTGACTCTCTCCTGCTTATTTATAGCTCTTCATTGAATCACTTTGTGAAGCAGGAGGCTTGGGGATATTTTTATGCTGTGTTATGGGGCGTGTTGTCTTTCATCTGCAAGTGCTGTGAAATCACCCTTTCCTGCTCAAGAGTACTATTGTACTTTTGTTCAGTGTTAACGACACCTCTGTGTGGTTTGTGGGAACACTTTACTTCTCCCCTGGAAGGAGAATACTAAATTGGCTGATTCTGCAGGCACCACTGCAGCTTCCAAAATCCAGGCATGATGAATTTTTTCTGGTGCCCTGCTGCCACAGGTTAACATGGGCTGCCCAACCAGGTTTACTGGGTGCTGTGGAATCCCAATTAGACCAAAAACATATTGCAGAGCCTAATTTTGATGAACCAACATAGCAGCTTTATTTACTCTGATTTGTCATCCTGACCTAGTTTGATGTGGACATTTCTCTACTAAGAATTAATTAAAGCAGAAAAATAGAAAAATATTCTAGCTTTTTTTGGCCTGGAGGACAGCATATTGTACACTGTTGCGACATTTGACAGTATTTCTTAAACCAAGATTTTTTTGTTTAAATTTCCAGCATACTGGACAATTTATTTCATTTACAGGATCATATTTCTGAAGACCACATAAGCCATGCTGCTATCCATGAGGAGTGTTTTTGCTATCTGCCTCTCATTACCTGTTTTGACAGGGGTCTGTAAGAAATGTCTTCATTTATCTGCATAACTATTCAAGTCTATTTTTTTTTCTTCAGTCTTCCCTTCCACTTCTAGACCCACCCTTTTGTGTTGTCCAGTCTCTGTCCTCTCCTATCTCTGCCAGGGATACAAGCAGTTCCTTTGGAGAATTACATGGTGTGGCACATCAGTGCTCCCTAACACTATTTTCTGTGGTCTGAGGGGGTCTGTCTGATCAAGGGCCAATTTTCTGCTACCTCAATTCTGCAAAAACAAAAGTACTTCCTTTAAAACTGTACTCTGAGGATAAAATGTCAGACCTGCCTCATGCTATTGCAATTGTTGCCCACAAAATAAAATAAGCTCTGTCCTTAACAAAGCAAAATGGTTCTCTCTTCCCACCCTAAATTCTGAAGAGACAGGAGTTCTAATGTGCTGTATACATCCTAAAGGAGCAGAGGAATTGGATCCATTCGTACTGGAGGTCACTCCTTTGAAGGTTGCATCCAGTGCCTTCTTCACACTGATAAAGAAGCCTAAGTGGTAATGCCCTGATTTCAGGGCTGGCCTGGGATGCTTCCAGGAGTTCTGTCACATTTTCCCTGGAGAAAGCAAGCTGTGCTCAAGTACTTGGTGCAGCAGGAGCTGCCAGGAACCTGCCACAGCTCAGTGAAAAGCATCAGCTTGTGATGCCCCAATAAAGGCATGAGACTGGATGCAGTGGCCAGGAAGATCCTGCTAGGTGACTCTCTGCCTTTGTCTCCCTTCAGCAGGAGATAAACTTCTGGATCAGGATCCTGGCCTAGGACTCTGCACCACTTTCCTTGGCAACAGCTGGAGTGGATACTGGAAGATGGTGATTGTTACTTGCATAAGGATGTTGGAGAACAGGCTTCTGCAAGAGGTTGTTGGGAGTGGCTTGTTTGCTTGGGGTGTGAAGATGGACACTAACTGGTGTTGAAGGGTTGCTTGCAGAAGGACGAGTGTTTGGCCACAGCTCGTGAGAAACCACTGAGGTGAATGGAGAAACTGGAGGGAGAAAAGAAATCAAGCTTAAAGAAGGTTCACCCCTGTTGCTGTACTGGGATTTAGTCTCACAAGAGGTTACAGTTTATTTATTAGCAGTTCAGCAGCTTGAGAATTCAAAAATGTGGATCTGACGTTTTAGCTTTAATACACCTGCCGTGCCTTGAGTATTGCGAGAATGGCGGGGTTCTTCAGCCTGGAGACAACGAGGCTTAGTGGGACCTCATTGCTCCCTACAACTACCCGAAAGTGTGTTGTAGCAATGGTCTCTGCTCCTAAGTAACAGGACAAGAGGAAATGGCCTCATATTGCTCCAAGGGAGGCTTGGATTGGATACTGGGAAAAACTTCTTCACTGAGAGGGTGTTCAGGCATTGGAACAGATTGCCAGGGCAGTGGTGGAGTAACCATCCCTGGAGGGGTATAAAGGACATGTAGCTGTGGTACTTGAGGACACAATTTAGGGGTGGGCTTGGCAGTGCTGGGTTACTGGTTGGCCTGGATGATCTTAAAGGTCTTTTTCAGCCGCAGTGATTAAATGGATCTATGAAGATCCAAAGTCAGGCTGAGTTTAGAGCATATTTCTTGCCATCATCTCACACAAAGACTAAGTTAAAGCAGCCAAATGACGCAGCTTTTCTCTCACAGTGAGCAAGGCATCTGGTGTTTTAATGAGAGCTGTGCTACCCCAGAAATGTCTCGTCTCCTCCCCAATGCATTGGCGCTATTGCCAGCCCTGCAGCACAGACACATAATTGAAGTGGTGTTGGAGATGAGGCTGGAGTAGGTGGTGTGTTCTGAGAAAGGGAAGTTCCCAACCATCCCGTGGTAATCGATTCATGCTATCCACAGTGAGAAGAATGCTTTGCTCCCTTTCTCCACAGGTGATGACAGCACCATCTGCAAAGTATTTTGTTATTAAATGAAAAATGGCCTCATATTGCTCCAAAAATGGCCTCATATTGCACCTGTTTTGTCACAGTGGGAGTTGTTTGTTTGTTTTTCTCCTGTTTGTCTCTATGTATGCCTGTACTTCCATTGCAAAGGCACAGTGAGCTGGTTTTGTGCTTGATGTTGTGCCCTGTGGGATCAGTGTCTGTTCCTGGAAGGAGGGACACTGGGGCCAGTTGAAGCAGAGCTATTGATATTAGGTGTGTGCTGTGCATATATTTCATCTCCAGGGTTGTCATGTCAGCACTTGAAAACCGTGTTTTGCTGGAGGGATGCCATCTGCAACTCCCAAAAGAGCAGCTAATGAATGTGCCAGTTCCTTCCTGAAGTGGTGCAAGAGAGCCTGTCCCACCTGGGTAAACAGAGCCTGTGCTCCTCCCAGGCCCAGGCCTCTGCTGGCTGCAGCTCTGGCTGTGGAAAACTCTTGGACAGCAGAGGGACCTGGCACGGGTGACTTTTGGGGAATGTGTTGGTTTCCAGGTTTTAGGTGCTTTATTTTTCCAAGGCTAACACACCCTCACAACTCACATGAGTTACATATTTGTCAGTGTGAAAAGGCAATAAATTTCTCCTTCTAACTTACCTGCAGCAAGAATAGTAAAGCTTTGACATAAGGTGTGAAATCATAGTGGAGTGCTTTTATTGACACTCACCCTAGAGCTAAATTACATTTTTCCAGGACTTCAAATGGAGCAATTTTAATCTTGTTCTGATTTGATAGTGCAGTCTGTTTTCAGTTCCTTGAAATAGGTTTTTCCGGCCCTGTTCTTTGTTTTTCCAACCCTGCTCTCTGCTTAGCCAACAGATTGAACTTAGCACTAGTAGAGAGCTTGTCCTGAAAAAGCAGAAGAGAGCAGGAAATCCAGTGCTTCACTGAAAATAGCAACTCCCTCATGTTTTAAGAAATCAGATAAATTTTATCCTTGCAAGGGGTGACCTACAGGTGAAATTGCTTAGTTCAGGTTCCTTGTGGGCAAGGAACCACAGGGGAGAGCTCCATTACAAGCAGAGGATATTTACTCAAGAACTACTTAAATGGCCTTCTGAACATACCATTTTTTCTATTAAAAGATTCAAACTTTTCTTAAAAACAAAGGGAAAATCCAAGTAGCCTTTAAATGCTAGCTTCTTGTTGTTGTTGTTGTTGCTATGGTTGCTAAAGCATTCTTTGTGTGGTTCCCCCAATATATCATATACTCTTTTTTCCAAAAAAAAAAAGCCTCAAAAAAACAGTTCAACTTACCTTGTTATGTCAACATGAGCAGTATTTTTTTTTTTCTAACGTTAGTATGCTCTAAAGGTTACCTCTTGTGTCAACCCCATTTAAAAAAAAATCAGTTGCAGAAATTCCCACTTTCTCACCTTCTGTGTTCCAAAGTCAGCTCTCCATCCTGGCCCACACTCACTGAAGGATGGGAATGTGCTGGATAATCTTGATTCTTAATGGAGTGCTTCCCATGGAGTCCTGATTAATTTCCTGCACAGCACAAGCACAAGAGTTTCCCATCCCACTTCTATGTAAAAAGTTTCACAGACGTCAAGGTGAGAATAGAGCTGTGCTTTGTTCCCCCTGTGCTGCTCAGTCATCCGATGTGTTTTTCTGGTTGAAGTGTTTTTAAGAGCCATTGAGGGATTCTGTGGCCATGTTATGTAAAAGAGCTTTAAGGAGCAATCTGTTTCTCTCACTTGAAGTTCCCCCAACCCACACACACAGGAGCTGATTTTGTGGCCGTAGTGATTCTCCCTTCAGAAAGGGGGATATTTTACAGGCAGCTTTTTAAAGCTGTTTGGGAGAGTTCCTAACCTCTATCAATCCCCTCTTCTCATCCTCTATCTCATGGATGTTCCTTTTGTTTCTCCTGCTGGAGCAGAGGTGTTACAGCATGTTTGGGAGACAAGATGAGAGGTGGAGTCTCTGGGCACTGTGTGCTAGAGGCAAATGCTGGTCTGATGGTGCCCTTAGCAAGTGTGTGTGTATTGGCTCTATGCCTGGCCCTGTTTTTGTTGTGCTTGGTGTGTTATGAGTGGTGCACCTGCAGTTTCAGTAGGATCCAGTGGTGGTCTTCTTCCAGCCCTATGTGTTGTGCAGAGTTGCCATACACTTTGAAGAAGGTTCTGCCTTCCCACATGAAATTCCTTTAGGTGAGCCACTGAAATGCACGCTCAGGTCAGAGTGGTCCTGTGTGGAATTGGATGCTTAAACACAACAATGGCATCATTCTGTGGCCGCAACTGGGGAGCTGTGGTGATTTTTGTATGTGCATGAGTGTGTAGGAAGAATGGGATGACATATCTAAGTCATCACTCCCAGGAAAATGTGGCTACAGGATGACTTTTCATTTCATTGGAAATGTAGGCAGGGTGGTAGCATATG
Organism: Cettia cetti; assembly: GCA_013401135.1. Taxonomy (NCBI): domain Eukaryota; kingdom Metazoa; phylum Chordata; class Aves; order Passeriformes; family Sylviidae; genus Cettia; species Cettia cetti. The sequence continues at coordinate 46,914 of VZUI01046929.1, forward strand.
TGCAAGTTACTTTTTCTCCCCCCCCCCCCCCCCCCCCCACCTCTTATTTCTGGCACACAAACAGGGAAAGTCAGTTTAAGAATGCCTGGGTGCCTGTAATTCCTGCTATCTGATTTGACTGCTTCTTTACTGCTGGTGAGGAAACACTTTGCTTTCCTGCTCTATAAAATACCATCTAATGCATACATTTAAAGCAGTGACTAGGTGTTCTCTGCAGTCTCTCATTTGATGTGCCCTGTCAGTTTACTGGTCTTCCTTTCTGTCTCTGGTGTAGCCCAACACTAACTGCCTGGTTCATGGGTAGTTTAATTAGTAAAGTTTGGTAAAATCCTTATTTTGACAATTTTGTTTGCTTCTGTGTCTAGCTTCTGAGAAACGACTTTGGGTCCAACCCTGGAATAAGGAGGACTTTTAATACGAATACAAAATTTGCAAACTTAAAGTTCCCATTCTGGAGGGAACCAAAGGGGGTGGCTTGTATCCTGATGGAGAGTGAACATCTGGTTTCTTACTGCCTTGCTGGTGCTGGGGGACTCAAGGACTCACAGTTGAAGTGCAGGTGCTGTGTGGGGGCTGTTGAGATGTTTGGGACGTTCAGTCCACCCTGAGCAATGAGGTGCTTAGAGCAGAGAGCTGGAGAAGGTGATCTGTGGGATCTGTTCTGGATCTGGAAGGGGATTCTGCTGAGTGAGGGAAGCCTGGCCTGTATCAGGTACTGTCAGATGGGAGATTAAAGAGCAGAGACCAGAGGTCTATTTGTAAGACTGATCTGCTCCCAAAGGGTCCAGTTCAGCATGGAGGGACATCCATGGCAAAGAGCATAATTCTGATTCTTTGGTGAGAGCTACAGGTATTGTACCTGCTGCTGGTGACTTCAATTTAATGCCACTATCTCCTCTGTTCAAATGCTGGCAAGCTCTGCTATGCTGCTGACCTGTGGCAATTGCTGTTTTGTGACCTTTCCTTCAGTGGTTATAATTGCTAGTTCCATCCTACATTTTTAGAAATCATTTTAGTGTAACTAAGACAGCAATTCCACCTCCTAAAGATGACAAAGGGTTATTCTAGCCATTGTTAGGTGTAAAGACACTGCTGCTAAATGACAAGTTGCAGTTCTGTAAGGAGATTGCACCTTCCCATGGTGCAGGGATGCATAAAACTGGAAGAGAGCAAAGTTCATCATCCTTTCAGTAAATCTTAGTGAGCTTCTGCTGTTATCATTAGGTCATTAACCTTAGCAGTACTTCTTGGTATGCAGTCTGCCTGAGCAAAATATGTCAGAGCACCTCTAAACTCAGCAGAACTTCACAATTTGCTGGCATTTAGTGAGGAGACACCGTATTTTGAAGAGCAGGTAGAAAGTGTGTAAAAGTGATTGTGGATTCAGGAGTACTGGGTCTCTTGTGGTGTGCATAATCCTTTTAATACTCACTCTACTGTAGCTCCAAGATTCATTCATTTAATGTGAAACATCTTGAGGGAAAAGAATGCAGGCAAGTTCAGATCAATTATCACACACACAAAAAAAGAAAAGCTTGCATTTCTCTGGGCAATCTGTGTGAGCTGTAATGTCAAGCTGTGCATAAGAATGTTGCCACAAAGGAAGGTAGTATTCTCTAATTAGCAGTCACAAAAATGAAATATCAAGGTGTTATTTTGGTGACTAAGAGGCAGACATGTACAGATTGTGATGTACGGAATGTTACGTAGATATGCCACACTCTGAGGTGCTTTTCCCCAGGAGGATATTGCGTGCTATTAGACACTCAGCACATGTGTTTGTACTTCTGTTTTTTGTAAGTTCATATAAATTGAGCTTGAAATGGCTTTAAATGCAGTGCTATTTCTGTAGGTGTATATCACAAGTACAGTTGGACGGGAACTTTCCAAGCATGGGGAGATTTTTTCCCCCCTAGAAGAGAGAGTCTGCTGGAAAATGTCACTTATGTCAAAACCAAAATGTTTGAGGAAACCTGGCTGTTTGACAACCTATTGCTGACACATTCGTGAGTTTCTAGTAGAGAGCTGTGTGGTTTCTTGCTGCCGTATTGATGGTGAGGAGCTGAGGGACTCAGCTCAAGTGCAGGCTCCATGTGTGGTCTGAGAGCTTTGGGATCCTCAGGCCTTGTGGGTTCTCAGGTATGGGGTCTAGAAAAGAGAAGCTTTGGGGCCCCTGGCTTCAGTGTGAGGTGGCTTGCTGTAATCTCCTTGGCAGAGACCCTCAAAAGGCTTAAGGGTTTGTCCTTCTCTGTGTAGGGTCCCACTGATTACTTGAAGGACTTGTGAATTCCCTCAGAGTAAGAAAACAGAAAATCCTCCAGAGCTAAGAGCAATCAACTTTTTGGATTCATTCAGGAAAATAAAAAACACAAAACACTCATTTTCTTCTCTAGTATTTTCTTTTCTTCTACAATGTCCTTAATTCTGGATATTTCTAAATTTCTTCTTGTTCTAATTCAGAACAAAGCTCTCACAAAATACCAGAATTTCCATGTGAAAGAAATCCTGAGTTTTTTCAGTCTACATACAATGTCCTTGGATTTGGTCCCTGTGGGGATGGTGCTTGCAAAGGAGATAATAAGACCCCTTCAGCAGACTACTAACTGGTCTTTGCTTTTTAAGAACCATTTCTGGACCCTTTGTTGAGATGAATTGAAAATATGGGTGTTCCTGCTTTTGCTTATTTCCTTCACAGCACTCCGAAGCAGTCGTTAGAACTGCATCCTGTTACTCCTTCATATGTACTTTGTGATGCACATGCTGGCCTCATTTGATTTCATTATTCCAGCATAGGAATGTCTCATATCTTACTTGATTATTTTTTAATTGAACTATTTCTAGAATTAAGGTTCACACAGAAAAAAATTAAAATATAGAACACACAATAAATCTTTTTATTGCATTAGGCCCTGTCTAGCTGATTTCTCATTGCCTGTCAGGTCTAGCACTTAATGATTTGAGATGTTGTTCTGAGCTGAGCTGACAGCAAACCTTTAGCTAAGGCTATTACCTGTAAGGAACAGGGTAGTATTTCTTCTACAATGAAACTGAGCAGTTGTCACTTCTGTCTCTGCCAGATAATTGCTCTGTTTTGCCTGGTCTGCACGGGTCTGGAGTGTTTTATTTACCCTGGATTCTCACAGTATTCTTGTCACAGTATTCTTGGCTGCTAAACACAGCTGACATTTGGGAAGGAGGAACAAAGAGGAAACTGCCCAGTCCACTTTATTACTTATTGCCTTATTAAATTTTTAAATTCAAAAATAAAACAGATTTTGCGACATTTAATTATCAAGGCCAACAGTATCTGTTTCCCAAACTACATATCATTTGTGCACTGGAATATGAGGTATCTGAAATAACCCATGAGTACAATTAATCCCCTTTGAAATCTTATCTGATAAATTGTTTCAAGGGCTACTAATCCATGTAATCCAGAGGAAAGGCAGGACCACAGAACCAAAATTCCTTAATCGAACGTTCATTTAGCCTCTAGCTGAAGTTCATAGTGGTGAAGAATTAGGTTCTGCTTGTGTAAAGGCTTTTGAATTCAGACTGTGGAAGCATCCTTCTGATTCAGTCTTCAGCAAAAATGAATTAAATTGTTCAGCCAAACCCCTATTTAGGTACCACAGCGAAACATGGGTCTGCACAGGGGCAATATTAGAGTTGCATCTCATCAGCAGTGCTGACGTCACTGAGAGTTTCTCTCTGATGGATAAATTCTTGACATGAGCAAGAAGAAAAAACTCCCCAACTGCTGTTGGGTACAGTGAACAGCATAGCTAGGAATAGGTTGGGTTGGTTTGATCTATCACCTGAGGCAGGAGGGGATGGCACTGAGGAATGTCAGCTTTCAGATCAGCTGGGGCTGCCTCGCACATCAGAGACAGCAAACGCTTTTGTCGACCTTTGAGAGGTTTGGAGCTGTGAAAACTGGTGTAGGATCCATGCTCAGCAAAGGAGAAAACACTGAAATAGATGTCAATAAGCTCCACTTAAAGCTTTAGAGCATCAGTGTCAGATGTACTCGGCTGAGTGTAACAGGCTTCAAAATGCGAACCCCCTGGAAGACAGTTCCTTGCTGACAGGTCTGCAAAATCCTTCTTCCCTGGAAAAAATGAGAAGGTTGCCTGCACATTTGTTTTCTGGAGACTTCTGTTGCTGGCATCCACTTCTCCAGAGGCTAAACTTTCATGAAAATGGAAGAATTAACTTTTCAGCCCATGCAAAAGAAACCCTTCTCAGCACGAATGTTGGCAACTGCTTGACAGCGTACAAATGGTTTCTAAATCTGCCTCGGTTCAGCAGTGAAATAAATAGTGAGATTTCAGTAGCCACTTCTGCAGGTTTTTTATTTTAAAGTACTCTACAGAGGCAACCATAGCATGGGCCATTCCAGTTCCTTTTTCTCCTTGGAAACCCTCACAGGGTTTGTACTGCACCTTTAGCAGCAGCAGAACCTCAAAGGTGTGGTGTTGCCAATATTTCCAAGCTTTTCCAAAGAACTTGAGAGGGAAGTGTTTCTCCAGGAAGAGACCAAATGGTCCTGTGGTTTTGCTGTGCTAATCGAGCAGACGTAAGGGTGTGGAGTGTCTGCTTGTTGAGTGCAGGATCCAGAAGGAATTTAGGAGAAAAAAGTTTGAGAGCACATTGCTCTTCAGATTAAGAATGGTAGAGACTGTGCATGCCCCCTGCTTCTCCTAGAGAAAACTGGGGAATCATTCCTAGTTCCTGTGAATAAATCTTCACTTCAAATTTTATAATGATTCATTGACCACATGGAGCAGAGAAAATACTCTGGCATTAGTGAAATGTCACACGTAGATGACACATGTCTATCGTGTGTCACTAGCAGAAAGAAGTAAAATAATGACAATGCTGCAATTGTTATAAATAAATTGTTGTTCATGTGGTGTAATGCCTGTTGGAACTATAACTTAGCGGCTGCTTTTCTCCCTTTATACTTTCCTCCTATTGCTTCACAAATTTTGCTGATAAAGAGAACCATGCATTGCTCTCTCTAAGTCCTTCAAAGCACAGGCATTTCTTCCAGGTGTCATGTGGCTTTTTACTTCTTTCTTCACAGCATGACTATCAATCATGCCATATTTTCCTTCATAACTGTGTGTCCACAACTCTTCATCCCTTTTCTGTTCACAGTGGCTTGTTGTGTTAAAGTACCAGCCTTTCATTTTTACTCTTGCTAACCATTCTGCCCAGCAGTAGGAGGATTATAATAGTTTATAATTTCTAATCCCAATAGGGGTGTGTTTGACTTGTAGTCACTCACAACATGCATTGGAGGAGGGGTGAAATGAAACATAGGCAGTGTGGTGTTTCTCTACTCTGTGAACCCTCTGAAGCATTGGGAACAATGGGAATGAGTCCTTGCCAGGTGTGGATTGTTTAACTAGAACAAGAGAATTATTTCATGAAACAAAAGATCTTAATATAAAAGGTACCTAATTTCTTCCATCTCAAAAGCAGCAGGTGGGCATTTGCCCTGTGGTTATTTCCTTTTGTCTTTTGTGTTTGTTGTGGGAGCTTAACAAATAACTCAGCACTGCATGTGAAAATGAGGGGTTTTAACAAGCACAGTTCCTAAGGCCTTGTCCCTTGCTGGCATCTCGGGATTCAGCCTGACAGAGGGCTGTATTCCCTTGGTGCTGTGTGGCTGCAACCCCTCCTGTAACCTACACTGCAAACCTGATAGAGGAGCACAATATAGTGGAGCAATGGTTCTTAGCAGATTGCTTTTTGAAAGGTTTGGTAGAGCAATGCTAATAATCAAGTGACAATTTACAAAAACCCGAGAAATGTTTTTCTGGGTTCAGATGTTCAGCGCTCTCTGTTCTAAACTGTACCTGAGTAGCACAGGTTATCAGTCTGCTGCTGCTGGGAGCGTGCCAGTCATGATTTTCTGTTACTTCTGGTGTAATGGAACCTGGAAGTGATGTTACAAGGAGTGTGGGGAGCCTGCTAGCAAGGATAACCTTGCTTTTCTCCCTGCCTTGCTAGGAGGTTGCTCAGATATGCTCTGTAGGGAAAATGGACAGCTCGGGCAGCACCAACATAGCACTTCATTTTCTTCCTGTTTAGCCTCTAGTACCAGTCTCTGGCTGTTCTAGAGACAGAAATGGCGCACAACTTTTCTTACACAGAGCAGGGAAAACAGCACAGTGTTGAAAGGAAGCCACAAGGAATCTTCCTTTCAAGAAATCCTCTGCTGTTATGATAATTAATATGGTATATTTCACTGGTAGCAAGCTTACTGCATATTGTACCACACACTGTCTGATGGAGTGGGAAAACAGGAACAAGCCCTCCTCACTTCACGTGGTATTAGTCATTGCATTTGGTATTCAGAGACACCTATGGCTGATGGACCCCACAGGTGTGTATTTTTTTAACTCTGGAAGTATGTGCAATTTAGCTTCACTTTCCTTCTTGCTGTGTTTGCTGCCTTGAATGCTTTCTTTTGCCTTAGGTTGTGGGAGTAACACTGCAGTTGTATATGAGCAGAGCTTGTAACTGAGGCAGGGTCTGTATGGAGGGAAAATGCTTAGAAATCTACAGCTCTGAACATCAAACAAAAATGCTAACAGACACTGATGCCCTTTTACAGGGCTGGATATGGAGGGAAAGGAAGTCAAATTGGCACTGGAAGCCATGTCCCCAGTCCCCATTTTTGTGCTTGATTTCTATTTAATCCTCATCTCTAGATGTGTGAGCAAAAGGTACTGACACAAATTCAGTTAAAGCTGAATATAAAGTGAACTTTTCCCTATAGTTAATTTCCAAAACCTAACAGTCTGATACTTACATCTTCAGATATTAATCCTCGAAGCACACATCACCACTAATGACTGATTAGACTCCTAAAAGGGGCCTCTCCTTAATTCTGTTGTCTTTGACAGTCATTTTTCCTTCCTCGGATGTATTTTGTGCCTCAGCAAGTGTGCAACCCATGTGGCCCTGCCAGATGGTAACTTCATAGTCAAGATGATGAAGATATGGACAAGGCAAGAATTAAGTGGGCTGAATGTGAGACAACAGTAGGTTGTGCTGAAAGGGGGAGTGAGGGTCAGAGGAGATTCACAGATGGCTTGATCTTGCTTAATATATTTGTTAATGGCATGGTTAGGTGAGAGCACACATATAAAACTGATCAAAAATTTAGCAGATCAAAACATACAGGAAAAGCAGGAGAATTCTAAGAACTGAACTTAAAAAAGTGAGCAGTAATTCCACAGTGCCCAGGGCAAGTCTGTGCTGCCAGGGACCAGTAGTAAGTTTCTTATATGCTGTTGGAAATTGGAAACATTTGAAAAGCAAGAAAAAGGCAAAGCAAGGCATAAATATTTTCATTGACCAGAAGATGCCTGTCACTGTAAGCAAGATGAGTGCAAACCTAAAATATCAGGCCATATTATTCTACTGGAAATTGTGCATAGCCATAGTTCTCTGTTAACTTCATCTTAAACGGTGTGAAAGATTTCAGGTGTTTGTGTTCAGAAGAGATTCAGTCACAGGTACAGGGAAAAGCTACAGTGACACTAGGGGGTGGAAAGCCTGTCCCTTAAGTGGAGACTAAGCAGACTTAGCTGGTTTACTTTGGCAAAATAATTGTTCTCTAGGTATATTCTATGGGGTGATATCAGAGGCAGGGTGTAGAACCGGTTCCATAAAAAAAACAAAAAAGCAGGATCAGATGGCTGATGTCTAGAACTTCGGGGAAAAACATGAACCTAGTAGTAATGAAGGCAAAGTAATACTAAAAACTGTAAATGAAAGGAAGCCTGATCAGTTTGTGGAAAAATTTGGTGATGGGAGCAGATGCCATAGGCCGTAATTCCAACCTTGATATTATTTAAGGCCAAAGGAGACTCACGGGATTTATTTTTAAGTGACTTGAAATTACTGAGTTGTCAGATAGTCCTATAAACCCTAAAGTTCCTGAGAAGTCTGTGAAATAAAGTTCTGTGCTTTGGAGTAAAGTCAGAATGGCTTTTAATCAGATTGCTTGTGACTGTCACCAAAGACCTGCATGCTCAGATTTAATGTGAAATTTTGTTGCACTGTGGTTAATAGTCAGATCATCTTCTAAAGTCAGTTGGTATAATTCCTCTGGTTTCAGTGGAGTTATGCTGATTTCCAACAGCCCAGTAATTTATAGTAATGGGATTTAATGAATTTTACATTAAGTCAAAGAAAATATTATAGCTAGGGCTCCCTGTGCTATCTGGAGGATTATAGTAAAGAGTGTTTTTTTTAAAAAAACTTCCTATCAACCTGTCATTGTAGAATTTTGTGATACATAGAGACCACTTGACAACCTTTAAAAGTCTGGGATTTTAAGTTCTCTTACCAGTTCTCAGAGCTTGTTGGCAAATATCACAGCATCACAAAAGTCTAAATAAAGAAAGCAGTAAATAAGGTCAAGGAGGGACAGACCACATAGGTCACATCTAACTTCTTCCTTGCAATTAGGAATTGCACCTTGTGTTCATGGGGGGAAAAACTGGTTTGGAAAGAGATAATCTTCAGTTTGATAGTCCACAATGCAGACCTTTCAAATCTAAGGTCTTCAGATTTGAAGATCGTTTGAAAAGAGCTTTCAAATCTTCAGACAGTCTTCTAGGAAAATAAATTCAGGAGAATCCAGCCTGAACTAAAGTGTCCAGGTTAAACACAAAACCAGAATCACACAAAATCACAGAATTCTGGAGTTTGGAAGCAACCTATCTAAAGTAAATTGTTCAGAACAAGGTCTGCTTGCATCTTCAGTATTTTAGAGGATGGACACTACATAAACAACTTGTTTCAGGGTTTGACCATCCTCATAGTAAAAGATGTGTTTGGGTTTTTTTCTTTGTCTATTCAGTTTATGTCCATTGCTTCTTGTCCTTTCATTGGGTGCTCCTGAGAATTATCTGGCTCATTTTCTTTATAATCTTTCACCAGGTATTTATGCACACAGGTTAAGTCCCACTGAGCCTTTCCTTCTCCAGGATGAACAGTCCCAACTCTTTCAGCCTCTCCACACCAGAGACACTTCAGTCCCTCAATCATCTTTGTGACTGTTCCCAGGATTTGCTCCTTCCCAGGGATGGAGGTGAGGCTGACCGGCCGGTGGATCCCTGGATCCTCTTCCTTAGAAGGAAGATAAAAGGAAGCTTTTCTTTTCTAATCCTGAGTAAAATCCCCTGATCACTATGACCTTTCAAAGATAATTGAGTGTGGCCTCACAGTGACATTGGCAGCTCCCCCAGTGCTTGGAGCACATTCCATCAGGCCCCACAGACTTGGATATGACCTGTTTGTTTATATGCTTCCTAGCCAGCTTCCCCACGACAGAGCATAAATCTGCTTTTCAACAGTACCCAACCCAAGGAAAGCACCAAATGAGCTGCTGTCCTTGCAGCCATTGACCTCACAGGAGGATTTCCCCAGAACTGGGCTGAGTGCTTGTAGGAATGAGCTGTACAGAAGTAGGTGGGAGGCCACAGTGCTCTTGCACAAGGAAGTTTCCCAGTACAAACCAGTCCTGTGTGGCTTGGTGCCCATGCATGGAGCAGTGTTGTTCCATGGGTACCTCCACAGCGAGTCGTGAGCTGTGTTTGAAAACTTATAAAAGGAACTTATCAAGTGAGATATAGATGTGATGAATGGAGGAAAGGAGCAACATGAAAGCAAAACTTTAAATGGATTATTTTCTCACATGCACTTTTATCAATTTAAATATCTATATGTGGTCAACATGCTGTCTGACATAATCACCAACTAAAATTTCCTTCAATTGACCACGTGTGTTTTCCTTTCAGAAGAGTCTTCCAATGTCACTTTATATTTTCTGATATATTTCCTTGTTTTAATCCCTGTTACATCTGGAGATGAAATCCAATACTCTCACAGATTGCTTGTTGTAGGCAACCCTTTGAGAATGCCAGCTGCAGACACACAGCTCAACAGACTTTGACCTGACGTGGCTTTTTTCTCTCTGAAACTTATTTCTAAATCACATTTCAGTGAGATCCCTGCATGCCTGATCTGTTTTTTCCATTAATTGGTTCAGCTTGTATTTTTTTGGTTCAATATTTGAAACCACCCTATCGGACTTCTGAATTACATACCTCTTAACAGCAGTGGATGATCAGCAAGAGTCTCTGGAAAGGGAAATAAATAAATTAACTTTTACAGGTTTGGAAAGCAATTCTTGGTATGACTCACACTTGTTCTAACCATGAAATCTGACTCACTGTGTAGTGTGGCAGGGAAAAGTTATGATAGAAATAGCAAAAAAATCTGTAGTCAGTCATATCCAGTCAGTCTAATCCAGGCATACCTCAGGCCCTATATGGTGTTTTCCTGCATCTGGAGTTCACCCATCCCACAGTGACACCAGCAGATGATTATTTTTGGAAGCTTCAGGCTCCAGTACTCCAGCACTACTCAAGTAGTATTTGCTACTTATTTTCTCCCTTGGGCTCCATTGCACAGGGGTTTCATTATGGCTGGGCTGCTCCAGGCTGTGAACCCGAGTGTGAACAAGAATTCTCTTGAGCTGCCTTTTGTGTGAATGTGGGGATGCCACTACAGCAGGTGGGGAGGTCATTTTGGGACTACTGTGTCGTACCCAGGCTTTCTGGTGTGTTTCTGCTGTACACCTTTGTCCTCTCAAATCTGCAGTCAGGCTTTTTGTCCCATAGGCAAGCCAAAATAAACAGTGTAAGCCAGTTCACTAATAATAATAATAATAGACGGAAGAAAACACTCTACTTTCCTTTAACATATTAGTGCCCTTCTGTTAGGTATGAGAATGAATAAGTAGTATAAATTATCTTGGAGAAAATTACATAAATTTCATTGTGTCAATGTGTCTCAGCATCCTACAAAGTTAACATACAATAAATTTATTTTATCATCGGTGAGAGAAACCCTTTCCTGACTGTCCAAACTAGTTTGACAATAAAGTTTCACACCTTGATGTTTTAGGCTTGTTTGGATGCTGGTTTATCATTTCCCTTCTTCAGTATCTGACATGTACAACCTGTGCATCTATTTTAATCTTGCAGTAACCTTTCTGTGTTGCCTGGTTTCAGAAGAGCTGGACAGCCAGCACTGCCCTTGATGCCTTTTTTGGTTTACTTAAAAACAGAGGCCAGACAAAATTAAGAGAATAAAAAGCAGTTATGTTTATTGAAGGCCCTTCAGGTACATTTAGGGCAGACAAAGCCAACCCAGGGCTTTGGACCAGGGTGTCATGGGTTTTCACAGTTTTGTAAGTTTGGTCCATTTGCCTATTGGGGGTTCATCTTCTGATTACAGCTGCAGGTAATGAAGTCATTTACCCCAAGTTTGCTCCCCCAACTCACTTTTGTTTCCATCTCTCAGGACCTGAGGCAGTGAGGGGTCCTTGATTCCCAGGCCTGGAGAGGAATTGTTGTGTCTGACCAAAATGGGGAAGCAGCAGCCAACACTCTATATGGAGTTTAGAGTTCTACACTAAAGAATTGCAGGATTACAAATACATGAAAAATACACAAGCTAAAACCCTAAGGTGTCACCCTGATTCCTTTGGGAGGACTGACTGTTCTGTCCCATTCCCCTTGGCACTGCTGTAGAGCTCAGCAGCATGCCTTTGGATACTGTCCAGACCTCTCCTGGGATCACCTCTGTCCTGGATTTCTTCCTCTTGCCCCTGCTGCTCTGTAGCTGGCTGCTCCACCAGTATATCCAGCAGGATAACTTCAAGCTTCTGTTCCTCTGGTGAGAATAAAGGGGTACAGATTGCCACTGACAGTTTGCCCCAGAATCCGAGCTCTCTGCTTTTACTGTACAGGTGCATTGATTACCTTGGCTGAAGAATTGCACCAGGCTCTTAGTCCACATCATTCCTAAGGTAGCATAAATGACTTGTGCTAACTAAACAATCCCAGCTTTTGAGGAGATGCTTCCAATACTTTAATAACCAGTTTGTCAGCTGTGTTCATTGTAATGTGACTCTGCAAGCAAATACTAAAGCAGCTTGATGGTTTGACCACAGCAACAATTAGCTCAGGAGTGTCTCCCTGCTATAGGCAGTCACTTCATTAAGTATTTATGAAACTGAAATGTTTCTGTTAATAAAACACAACTGGAGCTTCTTAGGGAAAGATTGATATAAGTGCTTTGCTTCCTGTATCATTTAATGTGTTCACTGACTGGTAGTGTCTCTGGGATAAAGAATAAAACAAGATCAAAATTAGAAACCGAAGCAGCAGCTTTGACCTCAGTGATACATCTTGGGAGAAGAACAAGCAACAATTGCCTCTCCATTGTTTCAACCTCTGCCCAGTGCCATGTGATCCCCTGAGCTCACAGCTCCTGCTGTGTTGGCAGCCAGAGTCACAGGAGTTCTGTGAACTCAGCTGCAGCCTGGGCTTGTGTTCTTGTGTGAGCAGGGCCATGCAGTAGCCACCAGCCAGCATCCTGTCCTCATAAAACCACACATCTCACAGTACAGCTGGACCTGGGTGCCTCAGACAACACTTAATGGGCAAGGCACAGAATTCCCATTAAATACCAGATAGTTTTATGTACTGATGACAAAGGAGAAAAAATGCATGTAACAAATCAAACCACCTTTGGATTAATACTGAGATGTTGGGGTCACTTCCTGTCCAGTTTATAGTGTTTAACAAGTGTTCTTTCCTATGAACATGAGCAATAGAAGGGACCTAAAGACTTGGGCTATCCACAGACCCCATGTTACAATGGGGTGTGGCAGCCGAGGGCGTGAGAGCAGCCAAGGGGCACGAGGCACAGCTCATGGCTTTAAATAGCAGCAAAGAAAGAGGCTCATGAAGTGAGTGGTTCACTAAGAATTGGGCAATTGAGACCTTCCCTAGTGGAAGAAGTTCCCTGTTTCACTGGATTAATTAAAAGCCCTGCTGCCTAACCTGGAGGAAGAGAGAATGTCTTTTTCTTTCTTCAAAGGCTAAGTTTCTCTCAGCCTTTGAAGAAAGTGAAGTGTCAATTTTTTTAATGTAGTCTGGCTGAGAGCCTGCCGTGGGTATGGCAGTCAGTGCTCAGGCTGTCAGGAAGCAAGACTAGTTTATACAAAACCATAATTGCTCGAGCTAATTTTAAGCAAAATGAGCTCAAACAAAGAAGGGTATACTCCAACAGCTTCCACCTTCCTCCTGTTTCTGCAAAAGAAAACCAGATGAATCTGGGGCTCTATGATCAGCAGACATGCTGGGTCTTAATCAGGTAGGGATGTCTGGACTGATCTTTATGTATTTAACAGGCCTTTGGACTTAAATGTGGCTACTGCCCAGCCACACGTTTGCCTGGTTGGGGAGCTCTGATGAATTTAGCTTTGCTTCCACTGCAATCTTGTAGGAGTGTTTGTCCTTCACCTGAATGGGAGAAGAGCCTGGCGTCACTTTAGTCTTGTTAGCCCATGGCAGGGTAACCACACAGCCAGGGGAGAAAAAATGACAGTCCAAGAAGTTCCAGCAGTAAAACACCATGTGAGTAGGCTTATCCTTTTATGAGGTGTATAAAGTCAAATAAGGACGATCAAGAAGTGCTTCACAGGGCAGAATGTCACCATTTACTCAGGATCATTTCAGGTGTCTGATGTAGTTACGAGTATTTCCTTAAGGAAAAGAGCAGTATCGAAGGAAGAAGAAAACTGGATTCAATATTAGTGCTTTTTTGTGTATTAAAATGATATGTTTTGATAAATATTTCCAACATTCGTTGCATCACCAAAGCTATAAAAAGTACTGATTGTAAAGCAGAGGTCTTAAAAGTCTTTAAAAATTATTCTTTCCAAAATAAGCAAGTAAATGAAATGAGAATTCAACCCACATTGCATTTTTCTCCTTTTAGCTTTAGGTAAATACAGCCAGAAATTCAGTTCTCTATTTATTTGCAAACACTGCATAATAAACATAAATGTAATGCTGTTAAGAATAATAATGCAATGCTAATGATTCTGAAAAGTAAGAAGGGAATAAAAGAACCATCTGAAGGAAAGGGACAGGTAATTAGGCAAAGTAGCGAGATGAAATGGTAGATAAGTACCTAAGAAAATTACACAGCAAAGGTGATTAAAAATAAAGGAATATAAATTGTACATTATATACTAGAACAGAAAATACAGAAAGTGCTGGCAAGGATGAGCCATGAAAGGTGAACCTAAATTGCAAGGGTTAAGGATTTGAAATGTAGCTGTCCCCTAGTTCATCTGATCAGAGAATTCACTCTTGTCAAAATAACTGGGGTGAGGCTCTGCATTACAGCTTAGAGCATTGACCAGAGGTTGAAGCAGAGCAAGCACAAAGGTTTTGTTCCCCAGATCTGGTGCAGCCCTTTGGCTGTGCTGGCAGCTGCAGCTCTCTCAGCTCCTCCCTCCCACCTCCCCTTTGCATTTTGGCCTCGCAGGAGCTCCACTCCTTGCTGTGTGCTGATGCTCAGCCCTGGTTTTCCATCGTGGCCCGTTTCCTGCAATGCAGTTGGCCAAGATGATTTCCATCTCCTGTTGGATGGACTCCCAGGAAATGGAAATTTAAGGGATGCCACCTGGATCAACACATCCAGGCTAAAAATACGAGGCTTTTGCATATGCCTGAATGAGGATGGTTCTCAGGCTGATGACTGCAAGACATTAAAAATCCCAGTGGGTCAGCACAAGGGAAGGAAGGTTCCTAACACACAGTGACCAGTAGATTACAAGAGTTAATCATTATTTTGAGTAAATTTTTGGCCCTGCTCCCTGCTGTACCATTTTTTCCATTGCTTTAGATGGAATGACCTTATTTCTGTTTCTCAGGACTGGAACTGGAAGAATACAGACAACTACAGGTTTTATGGAGATGTTAAGAGAAAAAAAAATGCACAGAGCATTCAAGTCTTGAAAAGCTATTATAATTTTTATTAGTAACCATAAAAATATTCTAAGAGTTTAATTTTAATACTTCTCTTTTTTCTTTTTGCGGTCAGCAATCAAAAGTGGATTACTTCCCATTTGGGGCACTAGAGTTTGCAATATTTTTTCTGCTGAGAACCAGCTCCCTTTGTAATCAGTTGCTAGAGAGATGTTGCTGAGGAACACTAGTATTGCCAGTGAATGCCTCTGATTGAAGGAAGCTTTAATCAGAAGTTACATCTTGAAAGAACAGTAAAATTGTAGAAGTTCAGCATTTCCCTGGAAAAAAGCTCTGGCTCCTTGAGTGTATTGCTGTTGTGTGCAGTGACCATTGCCAGTTTCCTCCTGAGGAAGGAGTGCCTTTGCAAGTTCAGCAGCATCCGGGCGCTGTCTGATACGCAGAGGTGCAGAGAGCAAATTAAATGGGAAGTGGAGCCATACAGTGGCACTGTTTCACGAGGAAAAAAAGCTATTTTTCCTGCTGCTAATGACAATAGTTCACCTCTTCTCAAACTTGATTCCTCTGGCCATTCTCCCCTGGATGTTCGCCTGCTATACTTGGCTGTCCTTTCAATTTTTTTGGCAGTAAAATGATTCTGACCAGCCACCTTTATATTGAATAATCGCCTTGGAGTATCCTAAGCACACCAATAGGGAATGACTGAAGAGCTGTAAGCACTCCAGTGAAGGGTTCTCTGTGAAGTATCAACTAAAAGGTCAGAAGATTAGGCCTCATGAAAACCACTGGTTGCTTTGGAAGGTATGTGCTGCAGGGCATTGCTTTCCCACCTGTGAAGTGGTTAAGGGCACTGTGATATTTATTTAGTATTTATAGAGGGGAAAGTGGTAAATATGTCTAAACTATACTTTTCACAACTGAATGAGTACTTGGCTCTGCGGCAGTGCAAACTTGACTTTTGTCTAAGATTAGTGGTGAAGATACTTTGTGAGGTTTAATGTCACTTTAATTTAGCTCCACCAACCAACTGCTGTTATTATTATTACTTTAACATTTCTAACTGGACGTCACCTGTACTCCTTAAGTGTGTCATGGTAATGAAAATTTAGTTGATTTAGTGATTAACTGAGTTGATTTAATTATCTTAGGTAAATAATATTATATGCTAATGTAAGGTAACATTTCCTTTTAATCTCTTAGAACCGTATATGCTGCAATCAGATTCTTTAAATATTTACTGAAGCACTTAGATGTAATAAATCTGATAGAATTATTGTGGAGTGACATGATGCTAGTGCCAGCATAAGCTCCTTCCTGCAGCATTTATGGAAAAGATGGGTAAAATGTCCCTGCTATGTTAGAAATGGAGGGAAAATAGTTTTTGAGGCATTCCCAGGCTCTCGTTCATACTCTGAATTTGCCTTTGTAGTTGCTTGGCCAGGGAAGCTGTTCCCAGCACAGCTGGCCTCCCTTTTTCCAGCCAGCATTCCCAGAGCTCCCCTTGGGCAGAGGGAGAAGTGGGAGCAAGGGCAGCTGGCCTGGGTGAGGGGAGAGTGGTCGGTGATGCGGCGGGGGCAGTGGGAGGAGGTCACAGGATGCAGTGGGACAGAGTGCGCTGGGGATTTCCTTTGGGAGCGTGACTTTGGAGTCAGAGCAGCAGCTCGGCGTCACCGCCGGCCCCGCCGCTCCACCGCCGGCCCCGCCGCTCCACCGCCGGCCCCGCCGCTCCACCGGCTGTCCTGACTTCCACAAACATGACAGAACAGAGTGTGTCACCAGCCAAGTGCTACATACCCGAGTCTTGTTGCATCTTGCTCCGTTTTATTCCTGTTAACATTTATAAAGAAAATGAAATATTTACTGCTTTAATGCACACAGGTCTTGGGAGCCTCATAAAAAATCTCTGTTGATTCAGTTCTTTACTAAATTATTATATAAAACTCTAGAGATTCACAAGGTTCCTAATTACAGGGAAGGTTTTATAAGTCTCTCCCTTTTATAGCATTTTGAGTATAGTTGTTGCAGGCTTCCTGGACATTTTGTTAGGCAGAACTGTGCATTCTCTGAAGTGTCCTGAGACAGACAGTGTGCTTTGGCTTCAGCTGCAGTTCAAGCCTGCATTTAGAGAAAAAAATAGGGGAGATACTGAGCAAGATCTGAACAAAAGTAAGATGCTGATAGTTGTAGCAGCTGCTGGTGATGAGCTGTTCTGAAATTCAGACTGTTTTAAGCAGGTGCTTGTGTGAACATCACGCCCATTTAAAATGCCTGTCCATCTTTGTGGGCTGAATATTTGAAATTTTGACTGAACATCCACAAAGAGTTCACACAGCAGTTTCAGAGTTATTATGTGACATTCATAAATTGTAGTGACAGTATTCTTAGAAATAGCAAAACTTTTACAAATGTATTTAAAGGCTCAGGTCAGTAGCAGATTTTCAAATATGCAGACATCTGAAGTGTCCCTTTTCTTAAAAAATGGGAACATTTAGATGCCTTGCAGTCTTCATGATGATGAAGTACATCCTCTCCTCTCCTCTCCTCTCCTCTCCTCTCCTCTCCTCTCCTCTCCTCTCCTCTCC
>VZUI01046933.1:0-64579 GCA_013401135.1 Cettia cetti
TGTGTGCCCCCCCCCCCCCCCCATCCCCTCAGATCCCACTAAATTCCCCCTTTCCCACAGCACCCAGCTGGGTCCCCCATCCCCTCAGATTGCACTAAATCCCTAATCCCACTTGGTGCCCCAGGACCCATCTCCTGTTGCAAGGCAGGGAATTTTGTCAGGGCTGCCCTGAGCCCTTTGGCCAGGCACCATGTTCTATGTCAATTTGCTCATCAACAAGCGGGGGCCGCTGGCCAAAATCTGGCTGGCTGCCCACTGGGAGAAGAAGCTCACCAAGGCACACATCTTTGAGTGCAATTTAGAGGCCACTGTACAAAACATCGTCTCCCCAAAGGTAGGCTGTGGCATGAGGAGGGATTTCCTGGAGAGTGCTGGGGTGGAGGTGTTGATCTCTCATAGAGAATTCTGTTACTTCTGTGTAATATTTTAATGTTTTTACCGAAAATACTAACTTCTGAACAACTTTTTTTGTTTTTTTGTTTTTTTTTTAATTTTAAATCCTCACAGTTTGCTATAGCTCTGCGAACCTCTGGACATTTACTCCTGGGGGTGGTGCGGATTTACCACAGGAAAGCAAAGTACCTCTTGGCAGACTGCAGTGAAGCTCTGACCAAAATGAAGACAGCCTTTCGCCCAGGTGTACAAAAAATTCATCATGTTTTCATCTGTGTCCTTTACAGCTCTCGTTTTAAAAGTTAATTTTTGGATATTTCTATTAAATACACATTACTGACCCCAAAAGATACTGAACATACTAGTGCCTACTGCTGCTGTTTAGTCTGGCTTAATTTAGTGCCATTTCAGGTCTTTGACTCCCTTAAGAGAAGCAGTATTTTAAGAGGGCTTACAAGAAGATGTTTGAGTTCAGCCTCCATTGCTAGATAATTAATTTTAATTTCTGATGACACCAACAACATGTCTAACAGTGTCAGTGCCAGACCTGACTGTGTTTTGAGCTCTAGCCATGTAGACAGGGAGAAGGGAGCTGAGATGACTGGAGCCTTTTCCAGCAGGCTCTGTGTTTGACATACTTGGGCAATAAATGGGAGGCACTGTTGTCTAAAAAAAGCCTGAGAACACCAGTGTCTACTGCCAGTTTTAATGGGCTTTGTGACCTGGTCTGTTTGCAAAATAGTGAATAATTACTCTGCATTATTCTCAAGGATATGATCACAGAATTATAGAATCACAGAACCATTTAGGCTGGAAAAGCCCTCCAAAACCCAGCCCAACTGTTCACCCAGCTCTGCCAAGGCCATCACTAAGCCATGTCCCCAAATACCACATGTCTTTCAAATCCCTCCAGGGATGGTGACTCCAGCACTACCCTGGGCAGCCTGTGCCAGGGCTTGAAAACCCTTTCAGTGAAGAAATTTTCCTTAATATCCAAGTGAAATCTGCTGGCCACAACTTGCGGCTATTTTGGAGATAGATCCTACAGCAACTTAGCACCACACAGCTCAAGAACACAACAGTCACCACTGTGGCAACAGAGACTTTACCTAGATAAAAGTGGGGAGAAAAATCTCAGCAGAAGTGGTAAAATGCTGAAAGAAGCTGTACAGGAATGCTGTGAAATCTCCATCAACAAAAATAGTCAAAAGTGATCTGACTTTGAAATTAACCTTGTTATGAGCAAAAGGTTGGGTTAGATGACCTTGAGAAATCCCTCCTCACTTGAATTTTTTCCAAGATTCTCTGATTCCCAAGTAATTGCAGTCTGACTACATAATTATTTCGTGCTGGAGAACAGTGTTATGGAGACAGAGCAGAGCAAAGGAAAGCGCAGTGGTTCATTTGCAGTGCTGTGAAAGACTCTGTCCTAAACGTCAGCTGGGAGAACCTTCCAGGCTCTTAAAGGAGCTGTTCACCAACACAAGTACTTATACATTTCAGGTCCTGTTACAGCAGACTCTTTTGTATCTGACTGTAAAAAATAGATCATCTTAAGGACAAGGAAACTGAAAATCCACTTTCGGGTGCCTAAGCTTTACCTTTCTGTGATTTAGAGTGGCAGCAGCCCCTCCTGACAGGTTTATAGGCTTATTATAGCTACTTGGGAGAGAACACTACTTTTATTTTATTGATACTTATTTTGTTATGTTGTCTGTTTATTTCAGGGCTTCTTGACCTTCCAGAAGAGAACTTTGAGGCTGCTTATCAGTCCATTACATTGCCTGAAGAATTTCATGATTTTGAAGCACCACTACCAGATGTAAAGTAAATGCCTCTGTAGTTTTTATTCATTCTTTTAGTATTTTCAGAAGTAAAAGCTATACTTGATGTTATCTGATCAAGACTCAGATTGGGTTGTTTCAATTTAATAACTGAATTCTCCTAAATTTTGAACTCTACAAGGCTACAGCCACAGGCGTTGTACTTTTGTAGCTTTCCTCAGTCCTTTAATCAACAAACCTTCACAATGAAATAATGTCTTGACTTCAGGATTTTATATTGTCTGAGTGAAGGATGCAAACAGCTTTCTGAACCTCAAGAGAAGAGATAAAAATTAGTATTAATCCTGAAAGATGTGGCCAGTAGCCACACAGTGTTGCACTGTTCCACTGGGTAACTTCATTTTGTTTCTGCTCCACTGCTCTCTGGGGCTGGGGTGTTTTATCTGCAATAGTCAGCCTGGCTCCTGAGAAAAAGCCAGCATATTTCTTAGGCTTTTTTTGACACAAAGCAGCATTAATGTAGAAAACTGATAAAAAAGCAGGAGGCTAAGTCATGTTTCTGATGGCTCTGCTGCCCCAAAGGTCCAGGACAAGAGATTTCCACCGAGGATTGCTCTGTACCTCCTCATAAATACGGTTTGATGGGATCAGTAAGAGTTTATTATTTTTTAAGTACAGCTGCAATATAATACACTTTATTCAAGTGCCTCAGTGGGCTGACTCTGTAAAGGTGCTTTTTCTGCCTGCCCAAAGAGTTGTGTCATTTGATTTAAATGATGTTTCCCTAATTGGTTGCCTTCTGACAAGGTAGATACACAAAAACAAAATCACAAACCCCCAAGTTTACTTGCAAAAGAGAGTGGAGAAATGTGGGGGCTTATGATAAAATGCCAGGATTGAAGGCTGTGTAGAAACAAGTTTTCACATTCCAGCTGAATGCTCAATGGGTTTCAGTTCACCCAATATTTTATTTTTTTTTAATCAGGGCCATTGATGTTGCTGAACATTTTACCTTGAATCAGAGTAGAGCTGAAGAAATCACACTTGCAGAGGATTATGAAAGCTGTATACTTCTCTGTGATAGAACCTTTGGTGAGAGAAGTAGAGAAACTGGAAGTATTTCATAAGGGGTAGTGTGTTTTATGTGAAACTTTTATGTGAGCCCTTTCCACATGTGAAAAAGCTGTGATTAAAGGCTCATTTGTTTCATGCTATTGCTGAATGGCCTATCATGATGTCTTAGGCTTAAAATTTTTGGTAATTTTTTTTTTGCAATATAATCTGGTGTCAGCGACTGTGAACCAAACCAAACATTTCCTGCTTTTACTAAATTAGATGACATTTGAGGTATGGGATGTCTTGCAGTCTTTTAAAAAAATACTTGAAAAATTAGGAAATTAATAACTCTGGGTTTCCAAAATGCACACAGACGAGGGATCAGGAATTGTGTGTTCCCTCAGATGAAGAAGCAGATGCACTGAGGAGACAGAGCTTCTTTGAGGGCAGTGTCCTGATGAGCAGTAACAGTCTGGTGGCCGATCCCCACTCAGCCAGCACCAGCGCAGACAAATCTGTGCTGCATGAAGATGTTTACTGCTTCCAGGATGACCATTTTGGGGATGAGGACGATGCTGCAGATATGATTGGTAGGGTTTGCCATGGGCAAACAGAATCAGTTCCTTTCCAAATGTTTTTATTCTTACAGGTTAACAAACAGTCTAGACAGCACCAAAGCAATTGTTGTCAAACATAATTTCTGTGTTATTTGTTGTTTTCATATATATTTTTTTCCTACCTGTCACTAAATCTATGATCACTTAGAAACTGCCAAATCAAATTGGTTTAAAGGCTGTATTTAATTATTTTAGAATTAAAGGCATTAAATTCAGTTAGCATTAGGCTTAATGTTTAACAATTTAATTTCTATTTTCAAAGGTGAAATACTGCACCATTTTTATCCTTACTGTTGTAATAACAAAGCAGCAAAGTAGCTTCTACATCATTATGGCTTGGAGTATTCATATAAACCTTACAGATTGATACCTGTTAACACTGTCAAGGCCATAATTTTCCAAAAAAAAGGTGGAAATCTCAAACTTGGGGCTAATCCCCTCCTTTGTGTGCTGTTGCAGACAGCCATATCACTTACGGCCATCTGCAGAAGCTGAGCTTGCTTTCTTTGCAAGTATTAACCTTGACTAACATTAGGCTGTATCAGGCTATTTCATGACTTCTAAGGCTTAGAATGATTAGAACTATGTGTTTTGTATTTAAGAAATCCTGTTGAGGGATGAGCAAAATGCCCTAGATAAAGACATTCTTGATGTGGAGGAAGCACGTCCTTTGTCACAAGATCTGCCAGAGAACAGCACAGCCAGTGAGTTTGCAGTGTCTGCTCCATCTCACATAAACCCTCTGTTCCTGTGTTAATGCTTAATGTCACTCACATTCAGCTTTTTGTACTATCCTTGTGCCTTTTTCCTTTCTTCATTTATTTTGCGCTTTTTTTTCCCCCTTAAACTGCTTTATCCACCATTCTAGGATAATTTTATTTGATTTAGGGATTCCAAATTTGTAACTTGACATTGCTTAGAAACACCTTCACGTGACATCCTGTTGGATATGCTGTTGGTCCACCCTGCTGCTCACAGTGTGATGTCCCTTTGAGGTGGAAAGAAACTCAAATAAGGCTGTCCTGTAACAGTGAACTTTCCTAGTGAGAGCTTTAAAGGTCTTTTCCAACAGAAACAACTCTGTGCTTCTATTTCTGGCTTCATATTTCTGTGACAAATGACACTTAAGTAGCTCATAAAGGTGTTGTTAAACTTCCTTTGGTTTGATGTTGATGAAAGAAATTCAGCTTTGATAACTATTTCTGAGAAAATTTTGCTATCTTAAATCCTTCCTTCCCCATCAGAGTGTTAGTTTAAAACAGAGAATTCTGGAACTGCTTTAAAGGGATAGAGTGGCTCTTGCCTCTCCTTGCTCTATTGCTGGTGCTACTTGTTCCTTTTCTGTTGACAGAAATGTCCACACTGCCATGCACTTCCCTGGAGCTGGAAACAGGGATTGAAATGAAACACCTTTGCCCCTAAACACTTTTTGTTGTGTGGGCTTTTCTCCAGATCAGTTCTTCTGTTTCTGCTACAGCCTGGTCATTCTGGGATCAGTGAGTGGAAGTGTGCAGGGCAGAGTATGAGAAGGAACTAGTGAACCTAAGTGAGATTATAAACAAAACTGCAGTTTTCTATTACTCACTGCTTTTGTCTGGTATCATTCTCTGTTGTGTGATTGAGAAATTAGACCATGTTGTAATTTTTTTTTTTTTTTAATTTGGGTTATTATTTGCTGGGTTTTCTTGCAGCTGAGTCCAACTGTGCAGACACCATCGTTAAGGACATAAATCACACAATGAGTGAGACAGTCCTTTTGTTCCAGCAAGAAGGATTTGTGCCTGAGCCAGCTGATGGTACAGGTCAGAAGTTGATCAGTTTCTGATTAATGTTTGCATTAACTAGGTTTGGTTTGCTTCTTAGCGGTGAAAATACTTGCAATATAGATTATTCCCACCTTAGATTTCATCTGCTCCTGCTATCAGAGTTCCATTTTACAGTAAATATTATACAAACCCAGGTCCAGGGTATTTATCTCAGCTGCCCAAATCTCTGCTTGCAGTTTCTTCCATGTACCAAGTCAAGTTTTGTTGCTCTTCTTCTCTGGTAGCATTGCAAGCTTGGCCTCGGGGATGTTACTGAAGATTCATCTGAAAAACTTTAATTGCCAGTGACACATCAGTGACTTTTATATTTAAAATCACAATCCTAAAACTTTCAAGCCTTTGGAAAACATTTGTTTGCAAACTTTTAACAAGATCCAAGGTGAAAAGTGTTACATTTCCTCTGTAGAGGAAATCTAAATGCCCCCTATCACATTGGTGGCTGTTTATGAATAAACAAGCTCATGTTGACAGCAATATTTACAATATTTGAATTTGCCAGCCTGCCCAAATAATATCCAGGAAGTTATGGCTGTATAACTAATCTGTGTCTTTTGTGTTTACATCTTGATTAAATTGCTAAAGGATTAAACTGACAAATACAGATATTAATTATGAGGTAATGAAACCTCTTGAGTGCATCAGCAGTTCCTGGAGCACTTAACTTCCTGATGGATTAAAGACAGCTTACTCAGTCTTGTTGCTCTACCATGTGTTCTTGTTAAGTTCTCCTGTTCCCAATTCTTTATTAAAAGAGTAATTTGTCTTCCACAATTAAACATAAGGGAATTTCCAGTGAAAGAGTACAAAGAATGAAAACTTCATAGAAACTTCTGAAGGAATCATCTGTGCACTTGTACTTTGATTTTCAAGTCTAGGCAGTGTTCAGAAGGTTGGCAGCCAGGTTGATTCACTGGGCTTTTGTTTGTGTGCTTAATGTCCTAGGAATAAACCTTACGACTTGTTATTAATATTTGCTTTATGTAGCTGTCCTGCAGAGGGAAAGGAACCAAAGAAAGAGGAAGCTGCTGGTGGATGTAGAGAAGGAGCTCAGCTGCCCCACCATTTACAAGCAGCTCACCAACTGCACAGACCTCCTGGCCACGATGGACTTCGCTCCCCCAACCAAGAAAACGATGATGTGGAAGGAGTGGGGAGCTGTGGATAAAGTCCTGTCCCATGCTGCACAGCCTGTGGTTCATACTCAGCTGGTAAAGGTAAAGATCAGTTCCTTGTGGGGTCTATGCCACTGTGTAGGTTCCAGGATTGTTGCAGAACTGGGATCTGACTGAGAGAGGTTTTGCAGACTCTGTTTGATCTGAGCTAGGAGCTGGCTGCAGGTGTGCACTGAGCATTGCTCTGCAGTACAGGTCAGCTGGACACCTGATGGTTTGCACACTCACCACTAATTGTTTCATCATCTGTGGGGTCATGGCCTTAACCTCCTGCACGCCAACAAGTGAAAAATTACAAAAGAAATGTAAGAGCTGATGTTTCATTTCACACACTGGCACCTGACTGATCTTACACTGAGACACAACTTTTTACTTTTCTGTCCATTTCTTTTATACTTCCTCCTTTGTTGTATTGTTTTCTAGTTTATTTCCTCTTTGTAATCAACTTGAGACATCCTTTGTTTATATTTACTTTAAAGGTACATCAGATGTTATTATTAGAATATTGTAATGGATTTGGAAGGGTTCACTGCAGCAGTGCAGCTTCACCACTTAGAGTCCAGCTGCAGAATTACAACTTGCTCTTTAAGAGAATGCAAACTGAAGATGTTTCTTTCATCCTTCCTTACTGGCTGGCTTCAAGAAAAATATGGTTTTTTCATGGAATTCATGTTGGAGCTGCAGAATACTATTGCTTAAAAACAAAACAAAACAAAATTGCAGATTTTCAGAGTGACCTAATTCAAATACTGAAATTCTGGGTTGCAATCATTAACATACAGCTCATATTCATATCTTTGTGTTGATGTTTGCAAATAATCTGACATGATATTCTGAAAGCAAACATAGAAAAAATAATTATTTTCAGTTGTTTGAAAAATACTTCAAGACTGACAGATTTAAGATGAGAGCAAATAGAATACAGAGGATGTCTGAAATGAAAGAAATGAGAAAAGAGCAAGATACCACAGGTAATATTTTAATTCTGTTGTGCAGAATTAGCTGTTAGAAAGTATTTTCTACTCTACATAATGTTTGAGAGACACAAGAGGCGTTTGTGTGCAGTATTCCACAAATTAGTACTTTGCTGTTCTTTTGTTTCTTAGAAATTAAATGAAATCCAAGTCTTTTCTTCCTTGTGGCATAAGGAGATTTTTTTTGTTTCATCTTTGGTTTCTCTAATTATCTCTGAAACTGCAGATTTGGGTAATGTTGCTTGTGGGTTGTTTTTTTTTTTTTTAATATAATTTTTTTTAAGTATTTCTACTTATTCTAAGCTTAATCGAACCGCTCTCCAAAATTCCAAATTAATGTAAATAATTCCACTTGTATCTGGAAGATGTGTTCAGTTAATATCAGGCAAGAAGAAATGTTCTATTTTAGGTCTTCTGAGAAGGATGTATCCACTTTCACTCCTTTGCTCTGCTGGGAACTTAACCTGCCTCAAATAATTAACAAACCCACCTCCTGTGACTCCATAAAGGTCAACTTTCAGAAAAGGAAAACCTGCCTTGGAAGGTTCTTCTTCCATGCTCCTGTTGGGAATGACGTTTCTTTAATATTTGCTTATTCTGGCTCTTCCTCTCAAAGACTTGGGTGTGATTTTTGGTTTTCAGTGGTTTTTGGGTTTTGTTGTTGTTTTTTTTTTTAAGGACAGTGATTCACAGTAATTGCCTCTTCAACCTTGGTTTTCTGTTAATACAGAGATGCTGCCAGTAGAAGAGCCAAGTTACCTGCAGGAGCCAGCTCATTCCGAGACTGAGAGAAAACTTAGAAATGATTCCTTTTTGTTGACATCACAGAATGACAGAAATGAAACTAATGAGTACTGTGGTGAAATTATAGTGAGCAGTTTTCCTCAGTATTAGAGACCTAAGTGTGTCTATTTGTTCCACTTTCTGCTAAGGTTCCATGTAAAACATGTTAAGAAATTACTAATGTTTGGAAAGGATGCTAAAACCAGTCAAGAGAGCATTAAGTAGCTTGTGTGATGAAAGTTTAATTATAATTTGGTAAACTTCCACAATGAATGAATTATTAATTAAGTGTTTATTAATCAGCATAGATTACAGTTTAATCACTAAGTGTAAATGAGAGCTTAATATTAAACATGAAATATTGTACTGAAGAGACAAATACAATCTTTATAAAGAATAAAACTTATCTTTTGTGTCTCCTATTGAGAAAATACTTAAGCAATATCTCTTCCATTTTCACTTATGGTAAAGGGCATTATTTACAGAATATGAGGCTCATTAATGTTGAAAAGGATGAAATTGGAGCTAATGGCAGCAGAAAACGTGTGCTCCGTGCCTGAACTCTGCCCGTAGGTGCAGATTCAGCTGTAGGATAAATCCTACAGCAAGGTCCTTCCCTGTATCAGGAAAGAAATGGTAGAAATAGCAGCTATTAACTAATTTTGGGAAACTTCATTACAATAAATTCTTTGAGCAGAACTGTGTAATGAGAATTGCACTGTGTGCATAAATGGTCAGGCCTAGTGATAGTCTTTTTCGTGCTCACAGGAGGACGGAGCAGCTTTTTCTGAGAGCTCAAAAAATTCCCTGGGCCAGGAAGCCGAAGCACAGCAGGTAGAGGTGCCAAAGGTGTGTGTCCTAAGCTGATGGCCCTGGCTTGTTTCAGAAGAGAACCTGTTTCTTTATTTAAAAAAAAAGATAGCATTGTGAACTTACAGGAATTTTTGCTTCCTGTGAGAAGGAAATAATTTTACCCTTTCTGGCTCTGAGGATGCTCAGGTACTCTGAAACCAGAGGTGTCAGAGGCTCCAGATTCCCTGAGTTTGGCCATCCAGATGCCCAGCTCACCTTGGATTTTCAATCAGGCTGGAATTTCTGTCCTTCTTCTCATGGTGTGTTACTTTTTACTTACCCTGACTAACCTTCTGTTTACTTCCTCTCAAGGAGCAAACAAGGACCAGGAAAGACCGTGAAGAAATAAGATGGGGCAAAAGAACTCTTCGGTTACAAAAAACCTTACAGGTACCAGTGCTGGATTGTGTTATTAGATACCAAAAGCTGGTGCTGATTTTAGCTGGACCATGTTAGGAAAGCTCTCCTTTCTACTGTCCATTGTGTTTCTGCCTCTCACTTGCAGCAGGTGCTTTTCTTGGTATTTCTGTGGAAAATCAGGATTCTGAGTGCTTGATGTGTGGTGTTCCTTTCCACAGCTGCTGGAATTACTAGAATTTTCTGAATGCTCTTTTTTTGAACGTATTTCAAAGGTTCTTGCAAATAATAAATATTTACACCTGAGTACAGCCTTTAAAAAACAAGAGATAACGCTGAAACCAAAAAATTGCTCAATGATATTTATTGTTACCAATCACAAAACATGATGAAAGTGCTCCACTGGTGCAATGGAATTCGATGGAATTGTAGATTTTAGTATCATGCATACATACCAGCACTATTATGGCATTAAAATGTTAAGAGCCAGTTCTATAAACACAGAAGGAAGATAGCCAGAGAGGTTGTGGACTCCCCATCCCTGGAAGTGTTCAAGGCCAAGTTGGATGGGGCTTGGACCAACCTTGTCTAGTTGAAGGTATCCAGAGTGGGGGAATGAGATGGTCTTTAGGGTCCCTTCCATCCCAAACCAGTGTGTGCTTCCATGATTCTGTGGAGACTGGAACCTATTTGAGGCACTCAGGCAGAGAATATGCAGTGCTCTCTGTTTGGACTCCATAGGCTCCCCTTTTCCTGGTGCAGAAGCTGACCTGACTGATTTGTGATTTCCCTCACGCAGCAACTGAAGAGATCAGGCGTGCGTTCCTTCAGTTTTCGGGAGCTCTGCCGGAGGAACAACCGGAAAGAAGCTGCAGCCACGTTCTACCTCTTCCTGGTGCTGAAGAAGCAGCTGGTCCTCGAGCTGCAGCAGCACGAGCCCTTTGCTGACCTCACAGCCACTGCTGGGCCCATGTTTGACAGGATCAGATAAACTGATCAGAATACAGCTTAGCTTGCATTTCCCAGCAAGTAGTTTTCCTGGAAGAAGGATGGAATGTCTTGTCAAACTGTGGGAGATGAGCAGAGCTCCCTGTCCTCTACACCACCCAGTAATGGCTTGTGCAGGGGTCCTGCCCCAGGGGATCCCTACAGGGCTTATTATTATTAATATTTATAATTACATGGTGAGTTATATGATAGTTACACAATATGTTAATAAAATACCACTGAAATATATGTTCTGCATAAGAGATTTACACTGTGAAGGATTTAATGAAAGTCCTCAAAGGAATTTTATAAAAGTCCTTGAAGGGTTTTTATAAAAGTCCTTCAAAACCTTTCTCAGAGACTACCTTTGCAGCTTAAATTATTTTTGACAAGGCTTGTGTCTCTTAATTCACTAATACCATCAGTAAGAGTTATCTGTTTACTCTCTGTAGCAAAAAAAAAAAAATATATATATATAGACTATTTAAAATTGTTCCTGTCAAAGAATGTTCAGTTTAAGATCTGGATACTGTCTCCAGTGTTGCTTTTGTGTGTTCAGGCAGACAGAGGTTACACTGGCCCTAAAAGAGTTGAGAAGCTGCAGCAAGAAATTCTGTTTCCTAGAATCCTGCATTTTCAGATTTCACAAAACCTTTTAACTTATTAACACCTTTGTTCATGTGTAGACCTATTTTTAAAAAATGGATGTTAACTGAGATATTATTAGTTCCTTGCATTTTTATCTAATTTAGGATAAATTTTATCCCTTTTACTGTCATTTTCTGAAGCTCTTGGTTTCTGTCTGCCTCCCACCTGGAAGAGGAATGTTTGTGCCCCACTTAGGTGCTTTGGTGCTGTGGGGACATCACTGTTCCTTCATGTAGCATCAATAAAAATCAGAAGTTTCCTTTGCTTGTTGGTGTTTCTTCTGAAGGATCAAATCCTATGAGTTCACCTCAGAGTCAGGGACTTGGTGATTTCACTTAAAATGGAAAAGGATGAGTGATACTGTCACCCGACTTCCAGGTGCTCACTCACCTCAGTGACACTCCTGCTTCTCTGGGCCCAGTAATGTGTGTTCCTGTCCCACAGGATTTGGGGAAGTTTGGTTTTGAGGGTCTGTCTAAGGGAGTCAAAAGGCTTTACAAGAGGTGAAGCCCCAGCGTGGGGCAGGGGGATGTCATGGGGTGGCCATTGGTTGTGGGGGTGTTCCAGCTGAGTGTCCTTTCTGAACAGCAATATTTGATTAAATGAGTAATGGGCCTTTGCTGCTGTTCTCTGAGGTGTTCCTTTTCTGGGTGTAAGCATCCCTGTATGGTAAAAACCTTTCTGTTTTCTGCAAAAGAAATGCTATTTTTGGGTGGGAACAGGAACATGGCTCAGGCCAGGACTGGAACCAAGGGCAGCTAATCTTCTTTTTCTTATGGCAGGCCTGGCACTTCCAAAGTCAGGTGCTCAGCTGGGAAAGGGTTTGGGTTTGGTGAAAACCTCTCCCTCTCTCCCTGCAGCAGGCCTGATCTCCCTGGAGTGTTGCTCCCACTCTTCAGGTCAGAGTATCCTGGGAGACCAAGCATTGCAAACTGCAGAGGCAAGGAGAAACCATTTTTCTTTCCCAAAAGCCATCAGGAATGACTCTGCATCTCACAGCAGAGCTGCTGCCTGTGCCACATGGTCAGAGCTGCTCCAGTGGCAGCAGATGTGATAACTCATTAATTTTCCTTTCAAGGAGAGAGGCTGTGCATTGGATTCACCGGGAAAGAGGGAAACAAAAGGCAGCTGGAGGCAGGCAGGAATAAATGGGAGGCAGGATATATATATACACTGAAAACAGTCTGTGTGTCAGGATAAATGAGGTACAAATCACGCAGGAAATAGTGCTGGAAGAAAGACTGACATGTATTTACCAAACAGGTTTGTCAAAACTCTGGAATAACCATGGGGGAGTAACAAAGGGAGCTGGGAATGTCTGGGAAGCACAACGGGCCTCGGGTCCAGACCCAAACTGGGTGCAGGTTCTACTCTGACTGTGAATATTTCCCACATTAACATTTCCCTCCATTAGTTCCTATGTGGATCCACGCACGCTGGATGTTCTGTGGGTGTTTGTAACACAGGCACGCGTGCATCTCTCACGCTGCTGGTCCCCACGGGAGTGTCCGCAGCCGACCTTGGGCGCTCCTGGCCGCGGGCAGGGAGCGCCCCAGGAGCCGGTGTCCTGCCGCAGGACGTGAAGCGGGGGCTCCCGAGACGTTTCCTCGGCAAATAATTCGGGAAGGTTGATCTTGACAGTTACAGCAGGAAGCGTGTGGGAAGTGCCATGAGTAACCGGGCTGTGCTGGAGAACGGGACGTGCCGTGCCGTGCCGTGCC
Organism: Cettia cetti; assembly: GCA_013401135.1. Lineage (NCBI taxonomy): Eukaryota > Metazoa > Chordata > Aves > Passeriformes > Sylviidae > Cettia > Cettia cetti. Next base: position 13,171 of record VZUI01046933.1, read on the forward strand.
AGCCTTCAGCCTCATCTCCCAAACTTTCCAGACAGTCACAGCCTGGGACAGCAGCTCGGGGTGGCTGTTGCTGCTTCTCCACCCCAGCCACGGAGATTAGGGCTGAGCCAGAGGGATTGAAATGGGGCACAGAATTCCGGTTATTTAATGAATTGACTTTATGAAAGTGCGTCACTAATTAGAGGCAGAGATCTCCTCAGAGCTGGACTGCTTAAAATTAAAACTGCGGCGCTGGGATGACTCCGAAGGCCGGGGGGCTGCAGCACGGGGCCGCCCCGGCTCCCCCCTCTCGTTCCTCCTCCTCCTCCGGGGTTACGCGGGGCGAGGAGCCCAGGGCCATCGGGCGCAGGGCACACCCCGCCCGGGGGGCTGCGCAGACGGGGAGGGACCCTAAAACCCGGCTGATTTCTTTTTTTGAGGTGGTTGTGCCGCTCCGCCAGAGGGGTGTTGCCATAGAAACGGGGGGAAACCCGGCAGGGGGGGCGAGGGGAGGCACCCGCTGCGCCGTCGCTTTAAGATAGCAGAGGAGGGAGCAAATTACGCAGCTGCACGGCTCATCCCTCCCTCCCTCCCTTCTCAATCCATCCCTCCCTCCGTTCTCCATCCCTCCCTCCTCCATCCCTCCCTCATCCCTCCCTCATCCCTCCAGCGCTCCCGGCCGCCCCGCCGCACCCATGGAGGCCGGCGCAGGTGATGGAGGCGGGGGAGGGCGCGGGGTGCGGGGTGGGGCGGGGGGCACCTCACCGGGCACCGCACCGGGTGCCTCACCGGGCCCCGCGCCGCCGCCACTCACCGTCCGCTCTCTCCCTTCCCCGGCAGGTCGCTGAGCCCCCCACCCCGGCGCTGCCGCCCCCGACATCGGCGGGGCCCCGCGCAGGTGAGTGGTGCGGGGCGCGGTGCGGGGGGCGCGGTGCGGGGCCCCGCGGCCGCCGTGACTCATCCCTTTCTGGCTGCAGTTTCGGGGTGGGGGGAGGCGGGGGGCGCAGCCGGGTCTGCCAGCTCTGCTCCGCATCGGGGTGGGGGGGGCGCGGGGGGGTTCCCTGGGCGCAGGTTGCTTGGGGTGGGTCACGCATCGGGCCCGCAGCGCACCCGCATTGCGTGTGCCAGACCCCCGCGGCACACACCAGAGCCGTGCTGCTGCACCAGAGCCCACGGCACGAGCTGGAGCCCCATGGCATGTGCTGGACCCATGTCTGACTGATCAGACCCATATCTAATGTACCTTGACCCACACTGCAAACCCACCTGGACCCCCACCGCAGCCACTGGTCCTGCTTCACAGCCCTGGACCTATATGACATGTACTAGACCCACACAGCAGCATCAGCCTCGCACTGCACCCACCAGACCTGCACTGCACTCGCCAGACCCACATCTCATGCACCTGACCCACTTCACATGCACCAGACCCTCCCTGAACGCCCCAGACCCTCCTTGCACACCCCAGAGTCACATTTCCTGCGCCAGACCCTCCCTGCATGCCCCAGCCCCACATCACACGCACCAGACCAACATCTCATGCACCAGCCCCTTGTCACATGCATCAGACCCTGCCTGCAAGCACCAGACCCTCACTGCACACCCCAGATCCACATCTCAAGCACCAGACCCTTCCTGCATCCACCAATTCCATCACATGGATCAGACCCGCATCACATGCACCAGACTGTCCCTGCACATCCCAAACCCTCTCTGCACACCCCAAACCCACATCCCATGCGCCAGGCTCTCCCTCCAGGCACCAGCCCCACATCTGCTTGTGCAGCATCCCAAAGAGTCTCCGGCACCATGGGGCGCTGCAGGAGCTGGGGCTGCTCTGTAATTGACATTTATTATTTAATGGCTTCATGCTCCATCTCCAAAGGGACACAGGAACACCCGTGCGGGTTGATGAGCCGGGTGCTCTGTTCTCTCCTCCCCACAAGGTCAGCGCTGTGGCTGTCGCACAGAACCCACTGCTGGGTGCCTGTTCTCCCTATAAAATCCCACTGTTCCCACCCTCTCTGGGCAGCAGGCACGTTGTGCTAAGACATTGTGCCAGGAGATGCAAATCCTGGTGTCCAGGGGTCCTGGGATGGGGGTCAGAGGGGCAGTGCCCATGCTCCCACCTCAGAAGTGCTGCAGCGGGCTGAGGCAGGAGCTGTGGTGTGTGGTTAAAGTAGGCCATTCCAGCGGTGTGGAGAGCAGGGCTAATCCCCCGGCACCGCCGTCATTGGCAGCCCTCGCTCAAGGTGGATGGTGGTTAGGGGAGACCTGCTTCCGCCGCGCCGAGGCACGGAGGGGAGGAGGAGCTGTTGCACTGGAAGCTGGGTTTGTCTTCCAGGTTTTTGCCTTTGTATCTCAAAGGGGTGGGCTGTTCCTTCTGCTTCGCACAGCTCAGCTCGGCTCCTGCCAGAGCACCTCTGCAGGATGGGCTGTGCAGTGGGATGTCACCTCCATCCCATCCTGCTGACCTTCCTGGCCTGGGGTAAGACCTCAGGGTCTGTGTCCTGAGTGCCCCACTCCTGCTCTCGTGCTGGTACAGCACTTGTCATGGAGCTCTTTTCCCATTTCCCTTTGGCTCCAGGGTCCCCGATGAGAACCCAGCTTTTGTCCTCTGGTCAAGCACCTTATTTTTAGCTAATGAGGGCCGGGAATTGCCACCTCCCAATTTGGAGTTGCAGCCAGGTCAGCTGGAAAAGTGATGAGCTGCATAACCCGAGCTTTCCAAATGGTGTCTGTTTTCCTGTAATCTCTGGATGTCAACTCAGCATTTTATAACAAATAGGAGAATAAAAGGAGGTGTTCCTGCCTTTTGGAATGGGATACAACCACTCTTAGCAACATTGATTTTTCTGGTGGTGTTGCGTAAACACCCCATGGGGTTTGTCTCTGCTTGTGCCCCGAGCACTCATCTCTGCCCTGAGCTGGATTTAGTGGTGGCTTTGGCGGTGCTGGGTTAGCAGTTGGATTTGAAGGTATTAAAGGTATTTTCCTACCTAAATGGGTCTGTGATTGCATGATCTTCCTCTGCCTGGGACCCAGGTGAAGCTTTGGGATGAATCTGTCTACACTGGAGCAGAGGCTCACAGCCTCTGGAGATATTGCCACATCCTTGGAATATTCTGGGAGCAAAAGCAAAGCAATCCCTGTATCCCAAAAATCCTCCATGGCAGGAGAAGGAGAGGACAGAGTCAGGGATGTTTGCCTTTAGCCTCTCAGGTGGTGGCCCAAGTGCTGACCCACTCCTGCACCAGAACTTCTGCCAGCCCTGGCTGCTGCATCCTGCTCCTTCCCACTGCAACTCAGCTGTATCCCAGTCCCTTTTCCAGTGCAAGAAGCCCTGGCCTTGCCACTGTCCAGGAACAAGGGCTCTGCCCCACATCAGCTGCTGGTTGTTGGCCACATCCAATGCTTTGGTTATTTTTAGCGTGTAGAAAAGCAGAGCCGGTGTCAGTAAGGCAGGGTAGGTCCTTGGGAGCCCTTTTTGGCCCCTGGAAAAACAAAGCTGTGGTTTTCCCTCTCCATGTTCCCTCTGCTTTTAATCTTGTTCATCCTGGGAGGCTGAAGATCTCCCAGGGGACCCATGGGGACACCACGGTTCCTCTCCCGTGTCTCTGCAGTGGGTGAAGCTGCTCTCAGACGCTTGGGCTCAGTGCCACCATTGCAAAATATTCCTCACACAGGATGTGCCAAGGGAAACACAGGAATCCGGCAGCAGGCAGGACGATGGGAGCCTCGACAAAGGAAGCAGTGAGCGAGAAATCCAGGGAAATGTGGCAGCTGCTGGCACAGCAGTGCTGTGCTGAGGGTTGATGCTGGCACTGAGCTGCGGGCTCTCACACCTTCTCTCATGCTCCCTGTGGGGATGGGGTGAGCTGGCAGCAGCTGGATCCCTCTGAATCCCACAGAAGCTGAGCTTTGGAAGCCGATGGGAGCAAACTCTTGAGCCTGCAGCCATGAAACCCTCAGAGGAACAAGCAGAGGAACCATCAGAGGCTTCACTGAGCCATTGATGAGGATCTCTCCAGGAGTCCTGTGTCCCTGTTTCCCATGTGAGAAGCATCTAGGAAGAGCCATACCTGCCCAGCCTGGTTTGTCCATCACTGGCACAGCCAGAGCAACCAGCAAGGAGTGGGGAAGTGGCAGGATTTGAGGCAAAGAAGCATCTCTGTGGGGCAGTGATCCAGCTGAGCCTGGGAACATCTACCTTCAGAGCACCAGGCTGAGCCCCCACTCTGTCACTGCTCTGTCGCTACTCTGCCATTCATCACTGTCATGGTGTGAGCAGTAGGTCAGCAGTGCCCCAGGTCCCCTCTGTGGCTGGCAGGAGCTGAGGACCCACGAGGAGATGAGCCCCACAGTGTCTCCCACCCCAGGACAGTGGCAGTGTGAGGGACTTGTGCTGATTCTGCATCCCAGCCCTCTGGGGGGGATCCGCTTTTTCATGCTGTAGCTCCAGCTGTTTCCTTATCAAGGCCCATTGCTTTTATTTATCAGGAATTCTCCAGGCTAATTCCACTGCATGGAATAAGCCCTGGTTTGTGCTGTTGTTTGTGAAAGCTCTGTCCTTCTGTTCCACATGTGCTGGGAGACTCACAGGGAGCTTTCCTGTCAGCACCAGCAACACCTTGGTCTTTGTAGTGGGCAACGTCCACCCTGCTCAGCCCTCAAGCTGCATTTTAGGGGATTTGCAGGGTGCTGGACCACATACAGGTGGTTTGCAGGACAATCTCGAGATTTGGTGTAAGCTGGGGTGTTGGCATTCCCAGCTAGTAAGGGCAGACACAGAGGTGCTGTGCTGAGCAGGGTCCTGCTGGCCCCCCAGTATGGAGACAAGCCACTGCCCCCCAAGTCACCTTCATCTTGGGCCATGCATTGCCCTGACCAGCCCTGCTGTGGAGACAGGCTGAGAGAGTGGTAGAGAAGAGAAGGCTCTGATGAGACCTTAAGAGCCTCTTCCAGTGCCTAAAGGGGTTCCAGGAGGGCAAGGAGGAATCCCTTCCCACTGACAGAGGGCAGGATTAGAGGGGATATTTGGAAAAAATTCTTCCCTGTGAGGGTGGTGAGGCCCTAGCACAGGTTGCCCAGAGAAGCTGTGGCTGTCCCATCCTTGGAAATGTTCAAGGCTGGGTTGGACAAGGCTTGGAGCAACCTGGTATACCAAGGGGCCCTGAAGACCATCTCATTCTGCCTCTCCCTTCCAACCCAAACCATTCTGTCCCCTGCTATGGGCAAGGATGCCATCCACTAGACCAGGGTTAATCCTGGATTTCCCCTTGCTTTCCTGGTGAGGCTCTGTGGCTGCAACTGCTCATCCTTGTCCATGTGATGGGGGTAATTCTAAGTGCAGATCCACAATTTCCTTTGCCTTTAGTAGCCACGTACCACATGGGAAGGTGTGTGTTCAGCTTTGGTGCTGAATCTGCCCACCCTTCCTGTTCTGGGCAGCCTGTGGGCACAGAGAGGCTTCTGGAGAGACTGAAGTGGCCCATTGATCCCTTGGGAATAATGACAATTTATTATCACTGATTAAATTCCAGATACCCTGAGTGCTGTGGAAGGCATCAAACCTCGGTGTGGGCACCAGACTAGTCTGCAGCAGTGGGAGGAGGAGGAAATGAGGCTCCCAGACATGAGGCCAAATCCAGGTGTCCCCACAGAGCCATTCCAGGCTGCAGTGCTGGCAGCAGGTGCCTGGGGTGTGGTGTGGGGTGCTCTCAGGAGCCCCATGTGCTGGACATACACGTGCCATCTGCAGAGCTGGCTCTTGCTGGTGTCAGTGGGGCACAGAGGGACCCCTGCACAGACCAGTGTGGCATGAGGGTGACCTTGCCATGAGTGGGGAAGATCCAGGTACAGCTGAGCTGATGATGGGCACTGGGATAATACCAGACACCACTGGACTGCAGGGGAGAGGGTGAGGAATCAACCCTCTCAAATCTCCCTAAATCCCTGCTCCAGAGCTGTTGCAGTCCAGGCTGTGCTGCAGCCCCGTGTGGCTCTGCTGGAGGGTGGCAGAGAATCCTGAGGATGCTCCTGCCAGCCTGAGGCCACGCACGGCTCTGGTGGATGCTGATTCACGCTGCTGCAGCAGCAGAGCTCGCTGCCCACTTGGGAGCAGTGATCCAGCAGGACACAACACTGTCTTCCCCTGCCCTGGTCATCTCCAGGCAAATCCATCCTAGGTGGGAGCAGCAGGTTCCCAAATCTTTCTTGCAGTATCCCAGGGGTGCTGGCTCCCCTCTGTCATGAGGCACTGTGCCTGCTGGGACTTGGGACTTCACAGAACCAGTGCTCTGGGATCTTTGGTGCCCTGGTTGGGGGATCAGGGAGCAGCAAATCCTGGACAAAGCAGGGGCCTGGACTGGGCAGGGTGGGCTTTGAGGTATCCTGCAAGAAAAATAACCTGGGGTGATGACTGCAGAAGGCTGCACTGGGCTGAGCTGGATGTGCCCCCCTTCCTGTTCTGCCTCCCCTGTTGTCCCACTCCTCGCTCTCTCCTGGAGCAGGGCCAGCAGCACGGAGTGTTTCCTGTCACCCATCGATTATCTGTTGGCAGGTCTCATCTCCTGAATTGCTCTGCCAAAATCTGAGATAAATGCTGGCATTGTGAAGAGGCTTGGGGTTGGGTGGGGGGGCCCATACTGCCCCTGGCCTGTCGGTCTGTGGCAATGTGGGAGCACAGTGGGGATCCCAGCAGTGCCATGGGATGCTTAGCGGGATGCTGGTGCTGAGCAGATGCTTCCCTCACTTCCTCACATCCTGCGTGTGCCCGAGGTGCTGCAAGCCTCTGGATCTGGCCTATTTATTTACAGGAAAGCGGGCTCTGTGTTTCCCTAGGGATTAGCAGCTGCTGCCTCATCATGCAGGGATCTGTTCTTCCTCACCTGATTTCACTGCTGAATGGGGGATTTGCACTTAATTAAGGAAAAGCAGGCACCCAGCCCACTGCAGGGAGAGCTGTCTGCCTGGGGAGCTCCACGGCTGGGTCAGAGCCCTTGTACCATCTCTGCCTCCAGTAATGCCACCACTGCAGGCACTCTCTGTCCCTGTGGCATTACCCTGCCTCCTGACAGGGATGGGGCTCTGGGAGCAGGGGGAAGCTTATCCCATGATAATAAAGGGGCTCCAGACCATGGGCAGGCACCTGCTCCGCTTCTGGTCTGCCTATTAAATTAAGAACACTGTGCCCACAGGATCCTGGTGGCACCACAGGCATGGAGCATTCTGGCATTTCTGGGCTATAGGAGACAAATGGGAAGCACAGCCCAGATGTGCAGAGGATGCTGTCCTCATCTGTCTCTGTACTGGTGGCCCTGGGGACTATACTGATGCCCTGGTGGCTGGGCTCACCCCACAGGGCCCTGATCTCATCAGAGCCATTTTCCTGCCTTCACCTGCTCTCTCTGTTGCCTTTGCCCGCAGTTCCCTGTGCCCAGGAGCCGTGGCACCGTGGCCATGTCTGTGCCGGGGAGCAGACGCGCGTCCACAGGATCACGAAGGTGAATATGCTTCAACCTCTGGCCTCGGGACTGGACACCAGCGCCTGCAGCCGGGATGAGACGATCCCCACGCTCCCCACACCTCCACCACCAGCTGCCACTCTGCAGCACGAACCCCCAGCCCAGCTTTCAGGGGTTTGCATGGCGCTGCCCGCTGCACAGCACTTCCCTGTCCGTGCATGCAGCTCCCCGAGTGCTGCACGCCCCGTCCCTCTGTCCGTCTGTGCCACGGCCAGGACCGACCCCTCCGTCCGTCCAGGCGAAGGCAGGCAGTGGTGGAGAGCACTGGGTTGGGGCAATGAAACTGGGAGGTATGTTAGCCCTTGGAAAATGTCTCCTTGAGCTGAGTGATAAAGAGAGAAAAAGAGGGAAAAAGCATTTGTTCCCCTCCCAATGTCTCCATGACCTGGACTGCTGTTATGGAGGTACAGGCTCAGCGTGGGCAGGGAGAAGAGGCAGAGCTGCCCACGTTAGGCGATGCTCTGGCAGATGTGGCTTGAGCTATGCCGGGACCGTGCTCCCAGGGGACTCTCAAGGGGCTCCCAAGGGGCTTACAAGGGGATCCCAGGGGCTCCCAAGGTCCTCAGGGTGCAAGGATGCTGTACCAGCATCCATGGGCTGCCACGCCAGGGAAGGGGGAGAGGGTGGACATCCCCCCAGCCCTGCCTTTGTGCCCGTCGCCGTGTCCGTGCGATTTTGATCCCTGCTGTTTGTTTTGTCCTTTTGTCTTGTGTGTTCTCGGTGTGGTGGTTGGCAGTCGCGGGGTTTATGGACGGAGTGGCTTTGCCTCCTTCTTTAAGTCTTCAGCGCCCTCAGCCACTCGGCCTGAGACACAGCCTCTTCTCCCTGCCTCCAGGCGCCCCTCGCCCCCCGGGAGGGACACCTACGGCACCTCCTCGCTGAGCAGCAGCAGCAATTCTGGCTCCTGCAAGGGCAGCGACAGCAGCCCCACCCCAAGGTAACCCATCACCCGTGGCCCCAGGGCGGCTGCCGGTTGCCCCCGGGCAGGGGGAGCAGCCTCCCGCGCTGCCGGTGCAGGTGCCCAGCGGGGACAGGAGCACAGGGGCCGCTGGAGCGAGGCTGTGCGCTTGGTGGCTGGGGGAGCCGGAGCTGGCGGAGCTGCTGGTGTGTCTCCAACAGACCCTCACTACCCTCCTCCTCCAAACCTCTCCGCCGCTGTCGTTGTGTCGTCTCGCTCCCTGTCCCCCCGCCTGCCACCCGGGGATCCCCCATCCTCTTCCCTCCGTCCTGCTGTGGCTGTGGCTTGCACGCTGCACGCTCCCTCCCGCCACTCCCGCATTCCAAGGAGCACCCGGATCCTTCCAGACCAAAGGCACGAGGGCAAGAGCTTCGCTTCCATCCCCCTGTGTTGCCCGGCAAAGGTTTGGCAAGAGCTGGTGGCCCCCTGGCTTCTCGGCAGGGAGCTCCAGGAGTGTTCGGGGCACAAACAGCCGGCAGCAAGCTGTGGGATGGCCACCAGCCCTGCAGGTGCAGCAGCCCTTGGTGCACTGCTCATCACCTGCCTGTCCTCTGCCCCCTGCCAGCTCCCAGAGGTGGAATCGTTCTGGGAGGATCTGAGGGGCCTGAGGGCGACACGGTGAGCAGGTTCTGTGCGTGCTGTGGCCAGGGGCCAGTGGCCATCCTGCTGCTATGGGGCATTCCAAGGCATGGATGCTTCTAACACAATGCTTCTGGACATGGCTAAAGGCTGCTGGGCTGATGGACACCATGCAGGGGGCTTTGGGATGCCTCCTTTCCATGGAGTTTGGTTCCTCCACTGCTGTCCCAGGGCCACTCGTGCAGCTCCCACCTCTCCATGTGCCTCCCAGCTTGGCCGTGTAGCCCTGTCCCTGCCAGACCCTGCTCTCTGCACTTGTCCCAGGCTTTGGGCCAGAGATGTCACTTCATCTGCCCCAGTGCCAGTGGTGGCACAAGGAGGGTCCAGAGGTGCTGCTGGCCCAGCCTGGAGCAGATGCTGGATTCCTTGGCTTGCTCCCCATTGGCAGGGCAGCCACTGTCTCAAGAACTGCTCCACCCCAAACACTTCCATTCCCCATCTTGTGCCTTCATCTCTGGCAGAGCTGATCCCACCCTGGGGTATCCATCCACATCAGTTGTTTGCAGGAAGGTCACTCCGGGCACACAGAGACCTCGGTGCCCCCAGTTGTGATCATTCCCCAGCACCACAGAGAGCTCAGCACCTGACAGCAGCACTGGTTTGTCCAGCAGCTGCACTCACCCTCCTGCCAGGGCACAGCACCAAGGACACCCACCCTGTCTGTCCTGCCAGAGGCACAACACGCAAGACACCCACCCTGCCCCTCTTGCCAGGTCACAGCACTCTCAGGCACCCACCCTGCCTGTCCTGCTCTCCGGGCTCCTTTGGGATGTATTACAGGGCTGCACCCCAAGAGCAGGCCTTAAAACCCCTGGGTCAAGCCTGTGCTGACCCTTGCTCTGGCAGTGGGTGACATCTGTGTCCCCGCAGGCGCTCGTCCAAGTACAACCTCTGCAGTGACAACCATGGGATAAAGCCCCCGACGCCAGAGCAGTACCTGACTCCCCTGCAGCAGAAGGAGGTCTGCATCCGGCACCTGAAGGCTCGCCTGAAGGACACACAGGAGCGGCTGCAGGACAGGTGAGCATGCCATGCCAGCACCAGCCATCGCCACCTGCTGTGGCAGCTCCTGTCTGGGACTGGTCCTTCTGGGTGTCTCAGTTCCCAGCATGGCACCTTGTCCTTGAGCTCGTGCCCAGGGACTGTAACAGCTGTACCGTGGCATTGCTGGCGTGTGGGATGTGGCACTGCTGCCTGTCCAACCTGGGAGCTGCAGATTTGGGGGCTGGAGAGCCCCACGTCCCACCTGCAGTGGCTGCATTCTCCCCTCACCCTGTTTAAGTCCCTGCCATGCCTTTGCTGAATTTCAGCGTCAGAGGGTGGCTAATCCCCATCTGCTCCTCTCAGGCTTAGGCACAGCCCCGCCGCCGTGCCAGCTGCCACGTGCCCGCCCAGGGCACCTGCCCACCCCCACGCAGCCCCCAGGAGACCTGGGCACTGCAGCTTCTCAGGGAGAAGGCTGGGTGTCTCTTCCAGGGATCCCTGAGCTCCCACTGCTCCGAGCAGTGCTGCCAGGGGCCCTGAGCAGTCAGTCCTCAAGCATCAGTCCTGGGAGTCCCCAAATATCACTCCTGAGGGTCCCTAAGCATCCATCCTTGGGGTCCCTGAGTGTTGCTCCTGAGGGTCCCTAAGCATCACTCCTGGGGGTCCCTGAACATTGCTTCTGAGGCTCCCTGAGCATCATTCTGAGGCTCCCTGAGCATCACTCTTGAGGGTCCCTAAGCCACTGGATCCATCCCTTGTTCCCAGTTGGGAGTGTTGCTGGGTGATGTGGTTGCAGCCCAGAGCTGGGCACACGAGGACAGGGCTGTCCCTGCAGCTCCGTCAGCGCCGCGGTGGTGCCCTCCCGTCTCTGCAGGGATGCTGAGATCGAGGACCTGAAGACGCAGCTGTCACGGATGCAGGAGGACTGGATCGAGGAGGAGTGCCACCGCGTGGAGGCCCAGCTGGCGCTGAAAGAGGCTCGCAAGGAGATCAAGCAGCTGAAGCAGGTCATCGACACGGTGAAGAACAACCTACTGGAGAAAGACAAAGGCCTCCAGAAGTATTTTGTGGACATCAACATCCAGAACAAGAAGCTGGAGACGCTGCTGCACAGCATGGAGGTGGCACAGAACGGGGCGCTGAAGGAGGAGGGCGCCGGCGAGTCGGCCGGGGGGTCCCCGGCCCGATCCCTCACCCGCAGCTCCACCTACACCAAGCTGAGCGACCAGGGAGCCGGGGACCGCAACGTGGGGGGCTCGCAGACCATCTCGCTGGACGAGGGGGCCGACAGCGGCTTCGTGGGGATGGAGGATGCTCCGGGACACACGGACTCGCTGGAGGTGGGGGGTGAGCCCGGCACCCGCCTGCCCCCCAGCAACACCTACGAGAAGGTGCTGGGACTGCGGAGCAGCGTGGAGGCAGGGGTGCAGGCCAGCTGCATGCAGGAGCGGGCCATCCAGACGGACTTCGTGCCCTGCCAGCCCGACCTGGACACCATCCTAGAGAAGGTGATGAAGTCCCAGGCTTGCAGCTTGGGCAGCCCCACCTCTGCCTGGGTCTCCGAAATGGAAGACACGATGCCCGTCCCCGAGCTCGCCAACCCCACCGGGACCACGGACCTGATGGTGGCCGAGCCCGACGCCGCGACGGCGGCTGCCAGTGCCGAGGGGGGCGTCTCCTGCAACCCGGCGGTGCGGCAGCCCCCCAGCGCCAGCCCCTCCGTGGCCATCGCCTGCGTGGCGGAGGAGGAGCTGACGGAGGTGACCGGCTGCGAGAACAACCCTTCCAAGAGCTACTGGAGCCGCCACTTCATCGTGGATCTGCTGGCCGTGGTGGTGCCGGCGGTGCCCACGGTGGCCTGGCTGTGCCGCTCGCAGCGGCGGCAGGGCCAGCCCATCTACAACATCAGCTCGCTGCTGCGGGGCTGCTGCACCGTCGCCCTGCACTCCATCCGCAGGATGGGCTGTCGCCCCGTCGCCAGCCCCGGCCCCGGAGGCGCTGCCCAGCCCTGACCCCTCCGACGCCCTCCACCCGCCCCCACGGACCCGACTGCTGATTGTAAAGCCCCGGCGTGGCACCGGCGGGTGGGAAGGGGCCGAGGGGTCTGTGGGTGCATCGAGGTGTGCTGCCCCCCCAGCTCCTTTGGCCCGGAGGAGGGAAAGAACAGTTGTTGGAAGAGGGGTCAGCGTCACCCCCCCGCCGATGGACACCCCTGCCTGTGCCTCTGGCTGCGGGGAGCTGTGGGGCTGCACCCGCCAGGGGGGCTCTCCCTCCATCGCACTTGCTTTTTGTTTGTCGCCGGGTTATCCTCGGAGCCAGCCCCGCCACGGGCGGGTGATGGCAAGGAGCCGCTGGCAGCGTGGAGCGCTGGGGATGCAGCGGTTCCCTGCTCCAGGTGCAGTGTCTGTCTGTGGGCAGGGGGATGGGGAGTTCCTGTCCAGACACAGGGATCAGCTCCGGAGCGGTTCGGGCCAGCCCCCCATTCTCTAGGAGATGCCTCCCACACTGGGATGGGCTGCAGCTCATGCACGGAGCCCCCCCGAGGAAGCCATGGGCTCTCCCTCCCTTTGCTTTGCACTATATTCACTTTTTTTTGGGTACAGACTGAAGCCCGGCTGTTGGGACTCTGGCTGCCGGGGGCGGCACCGGGGGCTCCTGCAGTTGCCAGCCGTGATGCCGGTGATCCCACCGTGTGCTGGAGCTCGGATGCCTTTGCTGGGGTGCGGGCAGTGCCGTGCAGGCAGAGCCAAGCCCTTTGCTACCCCGGCCCACCCAAACCCCCGCTTTGCTGGTGGCCTCCGGAAAAATGCCTTTTTTTCTGTTGTTGAAACACAAAGACAGCAAGGATTGCTCAGCGGGGCTGTTGGGGTGCGGGACTCGGGGCTCCCCCGGGTGCGCCGCACTCCCACCCCACGAATGTCTGTGGTTTCTTCGTGACTTGAACTAACAGTGTTTCTCCCCAACCCTAACCCAAGCCCACTCCCCCACCCATGGGTGCCACCAGCCAGGTGCCCTGGCAGCTGGTGATGCTCCACATGCCGGTGTCCAGCGGTCCCCAGAGGGGCACATGCCACATCCTGTGTGCCCTACACTTCCCTGCATCCCCCTACCACTGGCTCTGCCCGTGCTGGGGGGCAGTGGGGACAGCAGCTCTGCCACCAGCACAGCACCAGGTGGTGGGGGAAAGATTTGGGGAGCAGCAGTGTCCAGGCAGCTGGGGTAGCTGGGATATTCGCCTCTCGTGCAATGTATTTGTGGATCTGTGTACATGTCTGTTAGACTATCCAAAGCTTTGCCAAGAAATAAATGTAACGACTATATTTGAAAGACAAATCTATATAATATATTTTTTAAATACAGAACTGAAAAAGCTGTAACCCCCCTCTTCTTGTTTCCCCTGTCCTGTACTCGCTGTCTGTGGTTGATGTAATAAATGTCACTGGGTCTGTGTCTGCTTTGGCTGGAGCCAGGCCTTGGCATCCGCCCTGAGGGGGGTGGCCCAAGCAGGGACACGGGGACAATGGGACCCTGGTACAGGACATCTGCCCCATTCCTGCTGAGGAGAGGAAGAACCACCCAGCAGCCACCAGAGTCTGAAGGGATAAGAGGTTTTCTGCTAAAATAGCTCCTTTGGAGGTGCTGTGGAGTCCCCTCAGCAGGCCTCAGGGCTTCCAGCATCAGCTCCCAGAACAGCAGCCGTGGTGTCACAGGTCAGGGATGGAGTGGTCCATGGATGACTTCACCAGGCCTGATGAGAGCCTGAGCACAAGGAAGGGAGGTAAAGTGGGGGTCCCTGTGGGTTGGGGGGGGGGTCCTTGCAGCCCCACATTCTCACCGTTTGACCATGTGCTCGTAGATCACGGTGGGGATGATGGTCAGTGTCACCACGTTCCCAGCCCCTGCCAGCACCTCCATGAGCTGCTTATCCTGCGGGAGAGAGCAGGGGGGTCCACGGGGTGCCCAGCTTTGCTCAGTATCCCCCTCCCTCCTGGATTCTTTGGCCACATCCTGGACTCCCCAGGCACGTCATGCCCAGCAGGGCACAGCCCTACCTTCATGCCGATGACATTCTGGCCGTTCACCTCGCAGATGCAGTGGTGGGTGAGGAGCCCGTTGCGGGCAGCCGAGCTGTCCTTGGCCAGAGACACAATCTTCCCCTTCTTCACCACAATGCCAATGTGGCCAGTGCTGTCCTTGTGCACGGTCACGGTGCGCTGGAAAGGCCTGTGGGGAGGGCACCGTCAGTGCTGCCACTGGCGCTGCCACCGCCACCGGTGCCACCACCCGCTCACCTGTCCCGCACCACCATGACAATTTTTTCAGGGTTCGCCTTCTTCAGCGCTCGCTGTGCCTTGTCACTGCTCCAGCCTGCACAGTTCTTGCCGTCGATCTGCAGAACCTGGTCCCCGAAGCGCAGCCCCACCAGTGCTGCTGGAGAGTTGGCCTTCACCAGCTGCACGAAGATGCCCTGGGGACACAGTGGAGTGACGGCACAGGGCTGGCACAGGGAGCAACGGCCATGCTATGCACCATGGTATGCCATGCCGTGCCATCTGCACCCTGCTGTGCTGTGGCACAGTCACACGCAATGCCATTTAATTGCCGTGCCGTGATACGCTGCCGTGTCACGCTGTGCTCTGCTGCCATGCTTATGCCGTGACACACTGTCCTGTGCCATGCCCGGCCCCGTGCCAGCCCAGCCCCTCACCTGGTCCACGTTCTTCAGCTGCAGCCCCGTCTTGCCCCGCTCGTCCTTGCACAGGTGGATCTCCCGCACACCCGGCTTGATCTCTGCCCGCCGCAGCCCCGCGTTGTTCCCGCTCAGGGGGGCGACCAGCTGGCCTGGGGAGGGCCCAGCAGGGGTCAGTGCCTGCAGGGGAGCTGGGGGTCAGTGGGGACAGGGGGGACACAGGGCCCTGTGCACCTCAGCCTTTGGGAGGGCTGCATCCCTTTCCCAGGCAGCATGAGGAACCAGAGGGAGCCACAAGGGCAGGGAGCTGCCAGCCCAGACACCTACAGTGCTGTCCTCCGTGTGCAGGTTCTTCTGGATCTCCTCGCTGGAGAGCGCCAGCCCCATGTAGTTCTCCAGCTCGGCTAGGTTGGGGTACAGGACAGGTGGCTCTGAGGGACATACCGAGGGTGGTCTCAGCTCCTGGGGCCCCCAACCCACAGCCATCCCAGGACCCCCCTGGGACCCTGGGCCAGCAAAAAGAGACTCCAAAATCCCATCCCCAACCCATGCACCGAGCTGAAGGGGGTCTCAGCTGAGCCCCTCCACACTGAGCATCATTGCCCCCCCAGACAGCCCCTGCACAGGGTGAGCTGATCATGCCCCACCTTACCAGAGCCTGAGGTGAGCTTTGGCTTCTCTGTGACCACTGTGGTGGAGGGGGTCCTCACCCCAGCTGCTGCCTGTGCCTGTCAAGAGACAGGGTGCTCAATGCTGTGGCCACCACCCTGAGGACCCTCTGAGGTAAAACCCCACAGGGACCCATTGGGGTCTGCTCACCCCCTGTAACACTGCTGAGCTGGCACTGACCTGCAGGACCTGATGGCCCTTCATGTCCTCCAGGGAGGGGTAGAGTGTTGCCATCGCTGCTGCTGTCTGGGGACAGGGATGGGGCAATTCAAGGACTGGGTTGCTTCTCTCCAAGCATCCCTCCCAGCCCGTGTACCGGAGATGGGCTGTCACCTGGAATCTCCAGCGTGACTCAAGACTATGTCACCAGGGCCACCACTTCCTGGTGGCTGGGACATGGATGGCTGCGTGCCGGGCAGGTCCTGCTCCCATGTTCACCTGTCCCACAAAGCCATCCCAACACCAGGCAGATAGGGGAGTGGGATATCCCATGGGAATGGCCCCTTTTCTCCTCATCAGACCCCTCTGCTCCCATGTTCAGCTGGCCAGTGGGGCCATTTCAACACTACCCAGAGGCAGCAGTGAGATGTCCCATGGGAACAGCCCTCGTATACACCATCAGCCCCCTCTGCACTTCATGTTGTGCCCCCCAAATCTACTCTATGGCATCTTATGCCCCAAAATGCATCATCCAAATCTCACAGTGTAGGGGCCAAATCCAGACCCAGCTCTGAGCCCTGTGGGAACCAGGCAGGATCCTGCCTGCAGCCCAGGGATAGCAGCAGCATCCAACAGACAAGACCACCCAAGTCCGACCCTGGCACCCCTGGACTCACCTGCCAACAGCTCCCAGTTCCTTGTGACACCCTCTGCCTGGCCCCTGGATTTTATAGCCAGACCCAGCCCAGGGAGGGGCCAGACAGCCTCAGCTGATTGCACCCCCGCCAGGTAGGGCACAGGTGAGGAAGAGGAAGGTGAAGACAACAATGCACAGAGCCCTGGCACTGCAGGGATGGGTCAGGGATTGGGATGGGGACAGGGATGGCTTTCTGAAGGTTCAGGCATCCTGGGAGAGCAGGGATGGGGCTGCACCCCCTCATGGTGGCCCCCCCTCCCTGCATCACTTCTCCTGCGACCCCCAGCAGGTGGCTTGGCCCCTGGACTGCCCCCTCCCCACCCCCCCATTATCCTTCCTGGGCTCCACAGTCCCTGCTGGGGGGGCAAAGGGGGTTCCCCACTGTAATCCCCTGCGTGGGCGGTGGCTCCTGCTGACACCTGGCTGCCCTGGCGCGTGGGGCTGACGCGGCCGTGACCGGGATCCCGTGTCCCACACCCTGCCAGCCGTCACCTGGGACACGTGCCAGGCGTGGGAGTCCCATGCTGCAGGTGGAGAAACTGAGCCAGCACAGAGCTCAACATGGAGTGGCCGTGGTATTCTGCTGCTATGGGCCATCACCACGTCACCTGGGGACCCAGCGGCCAGTGGTGACATTCTGCTGTCCACACTGAGGATGCCTTGGGCCACCGTGTCCCCAGGAGCCGGGCAGGGGGGTGCTGAGGGTGCTTGGGCCTGGTGGCACCAGCCCAGAGCTCCCTGGCACAGGGCCAGTCCCACTGTGGAGCCACAGCCAGGCATGTCCCAGCTCCCTGTGCCTCTGCTCCAGCGTGCCAGGCCAGGAGGAAGTGTTTTATTTACTGCTGTTATTTTTAGCTGGATGGTGGCCGGCTGCCTTGACCGGCCCAGGGCAAGAACAGCCCGAGCACCTGGGGCAGAGAGTCCTACACAGACAGAGAGGATTGGCCCCTGGAGTCTGTTCATTCCCTGAAACCTACATCCCCACAAAAGTACAGCACCTGCACTCATGGGTGCTGCAGGAGCTGTGTAAGGGCTTCCCTCAGCCTCCCCCCTGCCCTGGCTTACCCCAGCCAGAAGCCATGGCACTACCTGGCACCAGTTAATAATTAAAGCATAAGGCTTTGCAGGAAGAGAAACCCAAACTGGCCTCACGCTGCCAGCCAGAAACAGCCACAGCAAAGGACAGAGCAGGGTGCTGGTGCCCACAAGCTCCTGTTCTGCTTAACTAAGCAGCAGTTAAGGGTAGTGCTAACTCCTGCACAGCCCTGTGCAAGCACTGGTGCTCCTGGATGCATCCCAATGGCCAAGCTGCTCCTGCCCCAGGGCCACTGCTCCCTCCAGGACACAAATTTTGCTTGGCAGCTGGGACAGGCTGTTATTGATCGTGGCTGTGTTATCAGTTGTGGCACACTGATCAAAGGTTGTCAGCAGAGGAGCCAGCACTGGCCCACAGTGGTGCCTGAGCAGGTCCTACACACAACACCCACAGATGCAGGAGCAAAACCCAAAGCAGGAGATGTGCTGTGCCCCATGTGCCATATCCAGCTTTCAAAAAGGACTGAAATAAATCCAGAAAGATGCAAGGAAATGCTTCCCTGGAGCTGCAAGGACCATGGGAACATGCATCCCTCTACCCTTCATGCTTCCAGTCTGGGCTGAGTCACAGCCACAAGGGCACAAGGCTGTGAGGGCAATGTTGAATAGGTTATGGTGAGGCAATTATTTATGCAAATTCCAGCAGGCCACCGTCACCTCCCCACAGAGCACAGGAGCCCCAGGCATCCTACTTTGCTCCCAGAACAGAACAACCCTGGCACAGCATCCCATGAGCCTGGCACTGCACCCTGAAACCCTGGCACAGCAACCACAGCACTCCATGAGCATGGCACAGCACCCGAAGCACCCCATAACCCTGGCACAGCATCCTACAAGCCCATAATAGCACCCCCACACAGCACCCCACAGCACCCCAAGCCCAGCCCAGCCCCTGCTGAGCCACAGACGGGTGAGGGAAAAACCTCCAGGACACAGGGCTGAGAAAAGCCAGCATAAAGCGTTTTTATTGCGATAATAAACTGGATGCCTTTGTGCGGCGGAGAAGGAAGTGACCGGCGGGGATTTCTGTTACCAAGGGACCGGGCAGGGCAGAGGGAGGGGCACAGGGGACAGCTATGCGTCCTGTGAGACCAGGCAAGCAGCGATGACCAGCATCAGGTGGCAGGAGAGAATGGGCAGGTGTGCTCAGAGCAGGGACAGCGAGGGGCTGATGGATCCTTTCCACGGGGAAGGAGGACAAAGGTGTTTTTGTTGAGTTGAACCCCCACCACCTCCCCTGCAGACAGCACCTTCCCTTTGTCCAGTTTTCCTTTTTCTTAAAAGAAAGCTCCATGCTACGGGATTTTCAGGGTGTGGTGGAGCTCTGGTGGAAACCCAACTCCCTAAATCCAAAAGTGGTCTGGAGGGGAAGGCAGGCCCACCGTGAGTCAGCAGGGTGAAGCGGGGGCAGAGCAGCCCTCCTTTCCCAGAGCAAACCCACAATGCCTGCACTGATGCTCTTAAGGGAGCAGGGAAAGGCCAGGCTCCCTCACTGTCCTATTCCAGGCAGAATTCCTATAAACAATCCTAGTGCTACCTTGCTCTCTGCATCCCTTCAGCCTCAACAACCTCACTCTGCTATGGCTTTTACAGCAGCAGCAATTTCTGGTTTGAAAACATCATAAATCTGCACCAAAACGAGTAACTAACAGGATTCTTTTTGTTCAAATGACTCCTATCTAAGGTCAGCCCATCTGCGTGCTACTGGGAAAACATAGTCTACACCTGAAACAAAAATAAGATTAAGAACTTGACCCAAAAAGAGTTGAGGTTTACGGCGTATAGTTTAAAAAGACATAAAAACACGATACAAGGAGGAAGAGTCAGACGCAAAGCTTAGTGACCAAAGGCATTCAATCAAGGTGTAAGGTTATACAATGAGTGTAGTGGACTATCAGGAAAAGCTCCATACAAAGTCATGTGCACTCTTCTTGAAGCTGAGATTCTGGATTCCTCCATGTGCCAAACCTGTGGGGAGAGGAGAGAGGCAGCGTGACAGGGGTGCCTGCCCGCTGGACAAGGAGGGAACATGCCCAGGGCACAGCAGCCTCCACACAAACCACACTGGGCCCTCAGAGCAGCAGTCAAGCCTGGATCACAGCGGGGAGAACAGCCCCACCCTGCCCACACCATGGGGACCCCACAGCCCAGGGCAGAGCCCCACAGAATCACAGAACGGGCTGGGCTGGAAGGGACCTTGAAGACCCATCTCGTTTCAGCCTCCTGGTGCAGGTAGGCACACTGTCCACTAGACCAGGTTGCCCCAAGCCCCATCCAACCTGGCCTTGGACACGTTCAAGGACGGGGAAGCCAGAATTTCTCTGGACAGTCTGCCAGGGCCTCTCCACCCTCACAGGGAAGAATTTATCCCCAATATCTAATCTAATCTTGCCCTCTGTCAGTGTGAAGCTGTTCTGCCTTGCTCTGTCACTTCAGGCTCTAGTGTGAAGTCCCTCTCCAGATCTCTTGGAGCCCCTTTAGGCTCTGGAAGGTGCCCCAAGGTTTCCCCAGAGCCTTCTCCAGGCTGAGCAACTCCAGCTCTCAGCCTGTCTCCATAGCAGAAGTGCTCCAATCCTTGGTCATAGTCACAGCTTCCTGCCCACACCGTCAGCATGCCCTGGCAGCATGAGGCAGGAGGGGGTGTGGCAGCCAAGCCCCCTCGGTGCAGCAACAACACTCAGAACCCAAGGCACAAAGAACTGGCACTGCAACACCTCCATGATATGAACGTGCTGTGCCAGGCTGGGAACTCTGCATGTAGCACTGCAGTGATCTGAACCCCAGCTCACCAGAGTTCAGGAGAAACTTCTACCCACAGCCAGAGATCTGCTGTGTCCTTCTCATACTCCTCACTACTGCCCACTCCCCCCTTCCACCTCCCCACACTGTCCCAAGATCAAACACAGGGACCTTGAGTTGTCCTCAATCCACACAGTCCCTGACAGAAGCTGCCCCTCCTTACCCAAGGACAGGGTGCTGGGATGGGTCATTCCAATTTCATGAGCTCCACGTCAAAAATTAGAGTGGCGTTTGGTGGGATGATCCCTGGGTGGCCAGTGGAACCATAAGCATAATCTGGGGAGATGGTCATCTTTGCCCGCTGACCAACGCTCATCTGGGGCAGGGACAGAAACACAGGGATGTCAGGAGATGGGCACAAGTGCCAGGTGAGTGACAGAGGAGGCACACACAGCTGTCCCCACTGCTTTCCCTACCCGTGGCAAGAGCAAGGACCCAGGCTGCACAAACCAGAGGAATGGGAAGAATGTCAGAGGGAAAAGGCAGGCAGCACGGGCTGGGAAAGGAGCAGGGCTGAAGCTGTCCTTCACGTGAGGGAAGGCAGGGAACGCCATTCCCTCCAGCCACCAGCATCCGTGTGCTTGTGCTGCCAGCGCGGCACAGAGCGAGCGGCGTCACGCGGGCAGGAGCCGAAGCTGTGCCCACAGCGTGGGACCACAGCCCGGAGCTGTGCTGTGCCCACCAGCCCTGCCTCCGCGTGGGCTGCGGAGCCCGGGGGGCCTGAGCGCTCCCGCCGTGCTCCAGCAGAGCTGACTCAGTGCAGAAATGTCACCGCTGAGTCACCGACGGGCCGTAGGTGTTGCTGGGGCCTGGCCCGGCTCCGCTGCTGCCAGCTGGCAGGTGGCAATGCAGAAGGTGATATTCACACCCACACCTCCCAGCACAGAGGGGGTGGAACAGGGGAATAAAATAAAATAAAAAAATAATAAAATAGGGAATGAGCTGCATGCACAGTGATTCCTGCCCACGCTGCAGCTCCTGGCGCAGCACAGCCTGGCACGGGGAGCGCGAGGCGGAGGGGCTGCGGGCACCTGAGCGACTCCTTCCTCCCAGCCACGGATCACCTCCTGCTTGCCCATCACAAACTTGAACGGCTTGTTCCTGTCGCGGGAGGAATCAAACTTCTTCCCATCCTCCAGCATACCTGGGGAGAGAGAGGCAGATGATGGTGATACAGGGATAGAGCCACGAGCAGCAATGTGAGATGCTGTGACCTGGCAGCCTGAGCAGGTGACAGTCACGTGGCTCTGAGTCAAAGATGTGTCTCAGCTTGTCTTCCTTTTCCCTGGGAAGCCTGTACAGGAGAGGAAACCCCTGTGGAATCATCCATCCTGGGGCAGGAGCAAGGACTGACAGGGGCGCAGATGGATGGGGAAGAAAATCTTGCCCACCTTAAAGCACCACCAACAGCCATTTATCAGGCAGCAGGATCCCACCTTGTGCTTCCCATCCCACCAGAAAACAAGCCTCTTCACCAGGCTTCCCACCTTTGGGCACCCAAAACACTGATGATAGCCCAGTGTCCCATTTGGAGGCTGTGACTGGCCCCAGCCCTGCCTGTGCCCAGCTGATTTAAGCCAATTCCCTCCTGGAGCCAGGAATGACGATGGGGAGAGGCAGCACCAAGTGCTGGATGCGTGTGCCTGGGGCAGCCCTCGTTACTCAGCACGGGCTGAGCCAGGCTGATATCCCCAGAGCTAAATATAACTCCCCAACACGAGCTAAGGAGGAATTTCCTCCCCTCCCTTGCTCCCTGCCTGACCTTCTTGGGGAATCTTGGAGCTGGCACTGCCTTATAGGAGCAGTAACTCCACCAGTCAGCTCCCATAAGACAGCTCCAGCTCTGTATTAACACAGCCAGTGCCCTGTACAATAAACCATGTGTGATAAGAGAAAAAATAAACTCTCTTCCAAAACACTTGTTCTCTTTCCAAAACAGACAGAAAATCCTGCTTTCCTGGCTGGAGACTACTCTACAGTCTTGAAAAACCAAAATTCCTCAGGAGGGCATGGGGCAGATTGACTTCCCTTTGCCAGGGCATGTGTGCAAGGGAAAATGTGTCTGTGAAAAAGATGGGATGGGGGAGCTCAGTCCCTGCCTGCAGTGACCAGAGGGAATGGCACACAGGCACCAGCAGGCATGGTGATGGGAAATACTGAAGGTAAAGAAGGGAATGGGAGAAAATACATCACCTAGGCAGGGGCAACAAGCATCAAGATCTGTGGGCTCCTCTCAGGGAGTAGAATTAAGTTTTTAATTTAACAGACAGTAAAAATCCCTTCTCCAGGGCATCAAGCAACAGCTCAGCCGGTCACGCTGTAGCCCTGGACTTTGGAATAGCAAATGTGGAGTTCTCTCATTTCCTTCTTCCAGGATAAACCTCTTGTTGCTGAACCTGCTTCCAGGCCCGTCTGGCACCGCTCCTGGCTGCCGTCCTCTGGCCTTGCTCCCGCCTGGCAGCAGGGACACGGGGCAGGCCCTGCCGGCTGGCACCAGCAGCGCTGCCTGCCCGCGGCCCCAGCTGACCCCGCCTCGGCTCTGAGCCCGCCAGTGCAGCAATGGCTGAGCAGGGACAGAGAGGACAGCTCTCTGCCACCCTTCTCCCCGGACACCCACCAAGGAAAAACCCCAGGGGCCATGCAGCACAACCCCCTGCTTGTCACAGCAAGCAGGCACTACCGGGATGCTCCCAGGGCATCTGCAGCCTGCAGAAGTGCATCCTGGTTCATGTCCTGACCAGGGAATGCAGAGGCATCAGCAGCAGTGCAGGAGATGCCGCCAACCCTGCATAGGAGTAGACGGCACTGTCTGACCCCACCCCACTGCCAAGCTCACCTGTCCCAATCCAGTGTCAGAACTGTTTCAGAGCTGGCAGCTCCCTGGCTGCAGAAGAGAGGGATTGATGGACTATGCTGGTTGCAGCAGCTGAGGGATCGATCACTCAGCTCTCCCAAACCAGGATGGAGAAGGTCATATGTGGCAGCCTGTCCCTGCTCCCCAGCGTAAGGCTGCCATGCTCCCCCATCATGCCAGCGGGGAAAACAAAGAGGCTCCAATCCTTTGTAGACTGTATCTTCATCTCAGATGCTTCCTCTGCCCACAAGCCTCCTGGGAGATTTCTCCAGCCCTGGACAAGTATGAGCAACCATCTCCTCATCCCTGCCATCCCTGAGCAAGGAGATAACGAGATCTTAAAGCTATTATGGAGGAAAAGCATCCTTTTGCAAAAGCAGCTACCCCAGCAGAGCCCCAGGAGCAGCAGACAGCCCCTGGCACATCCCAGCTCATCCAAGCCAGTGACAGGGCTCCCTGCTCGTCATCCCCAGTCCTGCAAGAAGGGCAGAGCTCACACAGGTGGATTATGGAGACCCACTTGCCCTGGCTCCAAGCCAGAAGAATTTGAGCCCCTAGAGATCCCAGCTGGACTATACAGACCCCAAGGGATCTCAGAAAATCACAGTGAGGAAGAACAGAGAGCCCTACAGCTGAGGCAGCAGCAGCCATGGGATGGAGCGGGGGCTCTGGAGCACAGCCCCAGCCCCAGCCAGGCAGCGTGGCCCTGCCAGGTCTCTGCCACACTTGGCAGGCAGGAGCTGGGAGACGCCGGCTGCAGCGTGCGGCTTGGCTGCGGCCCCCCCGGGCGGGGAGCGCTGCTGGAGCAGGCACAGCCAGCCCTGGCACAAACGGGTCCTGCCGGGGCTGCACAGCCACACCCGCCCCCTCTCCATCCCCTCGGGGCTGCTGATCCTTGGCACGGCCATTGCCATGGGGCTCCAGAACAGAGCCAGCCTCCCAAGGAGAGGCAGCAAGAGACCAGAGCAGCGGGGCAGGCAGCTCTGCTCCAGCTGGGACAGGATGGAAAACCCTTTCCAGAAGCCTTGGAATACCCAGCATGCTCCAAACACCCTCTCAGGAAGGGATGCCTGGATGAGGTTCAATCCTGCTTCCACCGTAACTCCCCATCACTCAAGCTCACCCCATTATCACCCCCAGCTGGATGGGGAGAGGGCTCTGCCCACCATTCTTGAGGCCTGGCAGGAGAGAGGACCCAGCACAGACAGGGAAGGGGGTGCAGGAGACGGCGCTGAGCTCCCACAGTTTCCACAACCCATGGACTGGCAGTCACATGCCTTGGGAAGAAACACCTCACAACCATAGGGTGTTTGCTGAGCAGCAGGAGAGCATCGAGGGCAGCACCCAGAGGAGCACCACTGCCCCAGGGACCATGCACAGGTGCCAGGGAGGACAGTAGTCCCCTTGGTGCTATCCTGCTGGAGAAAGGCAGTTTCCTCCAGTATCCCTCTATGCTCCAAGCCCATCTCCCTCAGAGACCCCACATGCTGAATGTGCTTTGCCATTCAGGCAAAGCTGTTTGGCCAATCCATGTCAGACTTGCTCCTGTCCTGGCACTCCCCAGAATGTCCCCCATTTCCCCTCCTGAAGTGCAGTGGGGTGTGCAGTCTCCCCACACAACCGGTGCCCCTGGCACAGCCCTGCAGGACCCTCAACTGCAGAGCACCCCCACTCTGCTCCCTGCTCTAACTCAGGGGGGCTTAGCTCTGATGGCCTCTGATCCACATCTCCATCCCACTGATTCACTCCCACACTGTTCCATCCCTTGCAAAACGAAGTGTGCAGAACACAGTGGGCACATCAGGGAATTTTATCCTTGATTTAATTCCTTTAAGAGCCCTACATAGCAGATTTCACATCAAAGGTAGTTTCGGACACCCTGTGGCACATGCTCTCCACAAAAAGACCCAAGACATGGAAGGAAGGAGAAGAACCAGGTTCAATTCCACCAGCTCCTCCAATACATTTCCATCTCTGCAACCCCAGCATGAGCAACTGGCATCTCTGTCCATCCTGGGATGCTCTCAGCAGGGTTATGCCCCATTGAAGCAGGAGCCTGGGCACAGGCAGAAGCAGCACCAGCCGCTGGCTGACCAAGCTGGCTCCCCACAGTCCCTCACCCTTGGATCGCTGTTTTTTTCCCCGAGTGGTCTTTACTGAAAGCACTGTGCATCCATAACCCAGCACAGAGAGAGCTGCCTCCTGCACACCACAGGCTGGATCTCCCCAGCACTGGAGCAAAGGGCAGCTGGGGACAGAGCCAATGCAGAGCTCTGGAAGGAGTCCTGGAGCTCGGCACCTCCAGCACTGCATTCTGCCACCATCCCTGATGCTGCTCTGGGATAGGCGAGCGTTGCAACCAGGCCAGGAATCAAAGGTTTGTAAGATTTCCTGTGAGCCAAGCCCCGTTCCTGTCTCTGGCGCAGGAACTGCGCTGCCGACGCAGGGAAATGGCATCAGGGCCTGGAGGTGTTTGATTCCTGCTGCCTGCTGAGGCGGGGGGGCAGGAGCTGCCTGCAGACCGAACGGGGGTGGGGAAAAAGGACAAATGGAGACAATAATAACAAAAAAATAAAATAAAGGAAATTAGAGAACCGCTCCCAGGCGCAGCACATCAGCGCTGCTGGGGAGGGTCTGTTGTGAGCAAGTCACCACGTAGCGCTTTGCCTGAAGCACCGCCGTGACGTGGGGATGCTGGTGACCCCCAAACAGCTCTGCTGGGGTTGGGGACAGAGCTGAGGAAAGCAGCCAAGCTCCAGCAGCGCCGCAGAAGGGGAGAGCCAGCACAGGGAGCCAGAGGGTTGGGAGCCGGGAGGGCTGGCAGGCGGCAGGACTGGCCCACCGGGAGCCACTTGACTGCCTGCCAGCCTCTCTTTGTTCTTCCACCGGTGGAGGAAACGGGGCGGCCGGGCAGACCAAGCTGCTTCCTCTCCCTGCTGACGAGGGAACGGGAAGGACGGGGGAGATGGAGGAGCAGCAGATGGGCTGGATGCCCGCCGAGCCCTCCCGGCAGGCCCGGCCCCGTTCCGCAGAGAGGGGCACCCCCAGCCCAAGGGGAGCAAGGGGAGGCAGAAAAAGCTGGGGTGCGAAGGGGAATTGATTATTAGCAAAAACAGTCACAAATGAGTCATTAACTCATTTTTACCACGCCGATGAGCCAACGCTGTACAAAAGGCAGCCCAGGAGGACAAGCGCCACCAGGGCGACCCCCAAAGCATTTTTCTGGGGTCTCAGGGTCGGTTTCTTTCTCCCCCAGCTCGCAGAAGGCTGCTGGAGAACATGACCCTCCCTGGCTTCGGGGCAGCCCCTCATCAAAAGCACTACCCCGACCACTACAGTGCCCTGGTTACTCGCACCAGGGTCCCCCCAAAAAGCCCCAGGATGCGGGTCTGGGGCGGCTCCACGGGTACCCCTGATGTCAACCCACAAGGGAGAAGGGACTGGGGCAGGACTGGGGAGGGGGATTGCACTCCTGCAGGGAGCTGTGGCAGAAGGGACCTTGCTCGGAAGAAGCAGACCCCAAGGCTCCCAGGGGGTGACTCCTGGAGACCATGAGGGCCCCGGGCCCGTCCGCCCCCCAGCCCAAGGGTCTCGGCTGCCCTGTAACTCCCAGGGCTCTACCAGGGGTGCCCCTGCCTGCGCCCCGGCGTCCCCTCTGGGTGGTTCCTCGGTGCACCCCCCAAAAGAAGGCTGGATACGCGTGGGAAAGGCCTCTTCATTGAAAAGGCTGCAGGAGAGACGGGGACAACGGGGCCTCCCTGCGGCCACAGGACCTCCATCCGCGCCCCCCGGGAAAGGCTCCCGTGGCGGCCCGGACCCCCCTCTTCCCCACGGAGCTCCGCGGCCCATCCGAGCCGCCGCGCCCGGGGTCCCTGCACGCAACCGCGGGCGGGGCGGGGGGGGGCGGCAGGCCCCGCTCGCTCGGTGTCCGGGCCGGTCCGACCCTCCCGCCCCTCGGCTCCCGGGCTCGCGGGGCCGCCCCGCACTCACCCGTGTAGTGCACCACGCAGGTCTGGCCGCGCTTGGGGAACGTCCGCCCTGCGGGGAGACACGCGCCATCACCCCGCGGCACCGGGACCCGCACCGGGACCCGCGGGGAGGGCAGGGAGAAGGGATGGGGGGGAGCGGGCTCGCCGCGGCTCACCGTCGCCGGGGGCGATGGTCTCCACATGCACGCCCATGCCGGTGCCGGTGCCGCTCGCACCCGCAGCGCCCGCAGCCCGACGGAGGAGGGGCCGCGTGTGCGCAGCCGCGGCGGTCACCGCCATAGAGCCCGCCCGCCCTGCCGTGGAACCCGCCCGTCACTTCCAAAGATCCCGCCCGACCTTCCATAGATCCCGCCCGGCGGTGCCGCCCTGGCCGCCGCCATCTTCCGCCCCCCCGCCCCGCCGCCATCTCGGCACCGCCGTTGCCGGGGGAACGCGGGCCCGGCCACGAGGGACCCTCCGGGCGCGGGGTCCTGCGGGCTTTGCCCCTTTATCGCCATTTCCAGCCCGTACAGCTGCGGGGTGCGTGGCCCAGCACAGACTCAGTTAGGTTGGAAAAGGCCTCTGAGATGAGCGAGTTCAACCTCTGACCTAACACCACCATGTCGAGTACAGCAGGGCACTGAGCGCCACGTCCAGTCTCTTTAAACACCTCCAGGGACGGTGACTCCATCACCTCCTGGGGAGCCCATTCCAAGGTCTAATTACCCTTTCTGTGAAGGAATTTCACCCAATGTCCACCCTAAACCTCCCCTGGTGCATCTTAAGACCATGTCCTCTTGTCCTGTGCTTTGTTCCACTGAACTGGACACAGTCAAGGCAGCAGTGCAGACCCAGGGCTCCTTGGGAACCCCAAAGGCCAACAGCAGCCTGGCTCGTGCCCTCCCCAGTGTGACCCGCAGGACCAGGGCAGTGCCCGTCCCCTCTGCTGAGCACTGCTCAGGCACCTTGAGTCCTGGGATCTGTTCTGGGCCCTTCACTTCAAGCAGGCCACTGAAGGGCTGGAGCATGTCCAGAGAAGGGAATGCAGCTGGGGCAGGGTCTGGAGCGCCAGGAGTCACTGAAGGAGCTGGGGTGGGGCTCAGTCTGGAGAAAAGGAGCAGGGAGGGATCTTGTTCTCTACAACTCCCGGATAGGAGGGTGCAGCCAGGTGGGGGTCCGGCTCTGGTCCCAGGGAACAAGGGACAGGACAAGAAAACATGCCTCAATTTGTGCCACAGGGGGTTTAGGTTGGATATTGAGGAAAATTTTGTTCAAAAGGATGATCAGATTCCAACACAGGCTGTGCAGGGCAGTGGAGTCATCATCCTCGAAGGAATTTAAAAGACATGTGGATGTGGCACTTGGGGACATGGTTTAGTGGTGGCCTTGGTCATGCTGGGACTCAATCTTAAATGTCTCTTCCAGCCGTAACAATTCTGTGATTAATGCTGCTTCCCACCGTGCAGATGGAGGTCAGTGCTAGCCCCACATTGCTGGGATAGGCTCAGTGAAAGATACGCAGGTTTGAACAATCCCACACTCAAAAAGACTTTTTCTGGCAACAGCAGCAACTATTTTCTTTTTTGGTCAAAAAAAGAATCACTCCAGGCACAGGATTTTTGCCTCAAAGCGTCCTATTTCTTTACTTCAAGGAGGTGAACTTGAGCCTCCACAAGGGAACAGAGAAGTTCCAAGGACAGCCAAGAGACTAATAAAAAACCAGGATTCTCAGCAAGTGCATTAAAATGGGACACAAGAGGAGGAGACTCTTAAAATAACAGATAATAGCATGAAGAGAGTTTTAATTGCTTCTGTCCCTTGCTTGTATATTTTAAATACTGAAATAGCAAGAGTGCTTTTTTCTTGTTTGATGCCATAGCATTATGTTTTACATTAAAGCTCCAACACAGAGAAGTTGCCGGTGCTCTCTGACTTTCCACATCAGGAGGGCAGATGTGTGAGTCCCTAAGTCAAGGTGAAAAACAACAGGGTAGAAAAAGGGGCATATTCTCCTCCCTACTTAGTAATGTTGTCTTTGCCAAGAGCTGGGCCTGCTCTCTCGACAAGAACTAGTGATAAACAAGGATCTGAAAGGGGAAAATGCTGCTGGATGCATGCCCACACTGGAGCCCATGGCTCACTGGTGCAGGCACGCTTGCACACGTCAGGCACAGCAGCTCTTGCTCAGGGTGGGGTGTTTTGGGTTTGTTTTTTTTTAAGTCCCTGGCATAACCTGCTCATCTTACCAGCAGCAAGGTCACTGCAACAAGCAGTGTTTCAACAGGGGCAAGGAGCTCAGTCAAGTTTGAGCAACCCCTCACTGCTCAGGGTCCAGCTGGTCAGACCCAGGTTCGGGTCACATTCTGGTGCCTAAATTCTTGGGAAAGTACAAAGGCTTGAAAACTAGTGAATTCTGCTCCAGTTGTTCCCTGCCCTCAGGATCATCCGCTGACAGAACTCACAAAGGCAGAAATGCCAAGAGGGACAAGCATGACCATTGAGATTTAATACTGTAAAAAATAAAAGGGACATTATTTGAGCTACAGAAATGCCACCCCAGGCAGCAGTGGGCTGGCAGGCACCACACACACCAGCAGCTGCGGATTTCCTGGAGGGAAGGACGGATCCACAGAGGGATCTGGGCAGGCTGAGTCGATGATCCAAGGCCAAAGGTATGAGATTCAACAAGGACAAGTTTCAGGTCCTGCCCTCAGGTCACAGCAACCGCATGCAGTGCTCCAGATTTGGGACAAAGTGGCTGGAAATCTGGGAAGAGATCTGGGAGTGCTGGACAGCAGCAGCTGAACATGAGCTTGTGTGTGCTCAGGTGGACAAGAAGGGCAGTGGCTCCTGGATGAGCAATAGTGTGGCCAGCAGGACCAGGGCAGTGACCCTGCTCCTGTACTGTTTCTAAATCCAGAAGCAGCCAGACTGGAAGCGGGGCAGTGGCAGAGTGCAGTGCATCCCAACACCTGACCAGGCTGAGCCAGGTGATCCAAGGAGGAGCCTTCACTTTTCAAAAAACTAAACAACAATAAAGGAAAAAAAGAGAAAAACGTGAAGTTCTTTGTGCGTCAGAGAAATGGTTTTGAACCAGGCCTGCTGTGACCTTCCTGACACTGCTCTCAAACACCATCGCCCCATTGATTGCAGTGTTGCACCATGAGACTCAAGGCTTTGCATTAATTCATCACACAACTGGGGAGCAATTTGCTCAAATCCTGCCAGTGTGCACCAGACTGGAGAGTTGCAAGGTCAGCCTACGGTCAGATCCAGCTCCAGCCCTAAAAATAACCAGCCTCCCTCTCTGTCTCTGCACAAGGCTGAGCCCAGCCCAGCACTACAGCCCTGGGATGGCTGATTTCCCCTCCTCTCCCCCCACTGCCCCCTCACTGTTGCCAGGAGAGATGTGGGGGTGCCAGCAGCTTCTGAAGATGCTGCTGTGGGAGATGTAGCTATGGGCTACGATTTAAAAGTTCAGCCTTTCTTGAAATTCATTTGACACTTCTGCCATAACCTCCCAACCTGTCAAAACCCAGGACAAGCTGCCAACCCCTCCCAGCTGCTGACCCGAGGCAATACAGCCCATTCTCTCCTGTTTTCCCAGAAGTGACTCAGGTGACATGGCCCAGGCAGGTGGACAGAGCTGACTCCCACTCCCCTGCTGCCAGGTGTTGTTTCTGCTCATGCTTTAACCTGCTGCTGGCTTCAGCTTCGCCTTTGTTCGAAGAAATTCTAAACCTTTCCCTGTGAAAGGGGAGTCCAAGCACAAAGACATCCACTATCTCTGCAGCATTTTCCCTAAAAACTGGTCAAAAATAGTTTCCTCTCAAAAACAATCCCTGTGTTGCTTGTGTTCCCACCAGGCTAAGTGACATCTCCACACACCAATGTCTCAGTGCTGCTCTGGGGCTGGTGGGGGCCCTTCCTCCCAGCACTGCAGTCCAGAGGAAAGCATAGATCTGTCTTGCTCAGATCTATCAGGACCTGCCAGGCCAATCCCTGGAAGAAGCTTTGGAAGAAGCTCTGGTGAGGTGGCAGGATGGGGGCTGCAGCAAGACCCCCTCCATGTGCCCGCCAGCTGGGAGAGGGAGGGGTTTGGGACACAAACCAGGCCTTTGGGACAGGGAACAGGAAGCAACAGGAAGCAATGACTTTCCTCCACAGCAGCACATCCTGACAGTGCAGCAAATCTGTGTCTGGATGAACTCAGCCTCTCCAGCCCAGGTTTATTCCCAGCTGCCACACTCTACCTGACATGGGTTAAAAGGAATCCAAGCACCCGTGAAACCTGGTGAGAAGTCAGGCAAGGGTAGGACAATGGGTCATGGCTTCAAAGTGCATCCATCCCTCATACCCCCCTGCTGCAGCTCTCCCAGGCGCTGTTCCAGGTTCCTTCCCAGAGGGGCTGGGGCTCCCCAGCTGGCCATGCCCCCTCCCTCGCAGCACAGGATGGTGTGTGAGACGATCAGCCCCAGGCACCATGTTCCTTACAGTCTGGAAGGAGCTGTACCTGAACAGGTGCTACAGGAATTTCAGGGAGGTGAGGTAGGGATCACACCATGCTGTAGCAGAGCACCCTGGACAGCAGAGAGCTTAGAGCAGCCCTGAGGAGGAAGCAGAGCTGGCCAGATGGAACCCTCAGATAAGGTGGTCACACTGCTCCTTGCCCAAGCTGAGCTACACAGTACAGCCTCTTCCCCAGCCTCCAAACCACAGCCCAGCTAGTGAGAGATCAAAATCTCTGAGAGGAAGCACTAACATTTGAGAGAAAACGTAGTGTCTGAGTTTCTAACATCTCTTATTTTCTTGCTTAACTGCTTCAAGTCCTTGCCTTGCAGCAGAACCCTGGGGCAGCAGTGGCCCTCTGCGTGCAAGAGCTGCCCCCAGTTAGAGCCTGGAGAAGAGCTGCTGGCACAACTGACTCCATATGTCCCACCACATCCTCTCAGAGCACTGAATCCCTCAAAAACCTCACTTCCCAGTGGAGTGTCCCACCAATTTAGTGTAGTGGTTTTGGTTTGCCAATTTGAGTTTCCTGATAAATGCACTAAATAATGTGGTGGGTTGAGCGCTGGCTAAATGCCAGGGCGCCCACTAGAATTACTTACTTATTTTCTGTTGTGAGATAAGAATTAACAGGAGAGCAAAGCAGGCTCAAACTGTAAAGGAAATAAAGAAAACTTTTTATTTAAACAGAACTGAAAGAAAAGAAAAAAAAATCAGAAGAAAACCTTCAGAACATTTCTCCTTGTGCTATCACTCAAGGAATTTCAACACAGCAAAGACCCTCCTGGGGTGTCTTCACAGACATTTGCCATGGGACCAGCTTTTTGCTGTATTTTCTCCTTGGACTCTTGCTGACCAGGAAGCCAGTAGCAGACTGCACCCCAGTCTCTTCCAAGGAAAATGATCAAAGAGATGTGGAATGGCTCCAACTGGTGGGGGGGAAAGGGAGACAACAGTTTGAAAGGGAAAGAAGTTTTTGGGAAAGGCTGTGAGCAGCAGCACGATGCAGCTTGTTCCAGCCAGTGTTTCATCTGCATTCCCTGGACACCCCTCCCAGTGTTGAAATGGCCCAGAAACACATCCACCACCAATGTTTACAATCATGTGATTTCGATCCAGTTTGAATGCATTTCCGATGGCTTTCAGCTACCTACCAAACTCTACCTTTGTCCCAGACTGCTGAACCCCTTTGCAGACAGCCCCATCTCATATGGCTACTTATCTGCACAACATCCAGCAGGAAGGTCTGGAGAAAAAACCACAGGGCATTGCCTGTCATCTGGTAGGGAATGGCCCAGCAACAGAGCAAGCCTTTGTGCAAAGAGCAGCCCTGGCTTCTCTAGGGAACAATCTCACCTTAGAAATGATACACTCCTCTGGCTGGCAGCTAAACCACAGCTGCTGCTTATCTCTGAGGATGATTTAAACCCCAAGTGACATCATAACCTTCCAAGACAAACATACCTATTCTTGGCTGGCCATTGCTCCACGGGACACCCACAGGCAAGCTGCTCATGGCAGTTGAGGTGCTGTGGGGCACTACCCCAGCTGCTGAAATCTCAGTGGTGAGGGTGCAATGCTTCCAACACACAACCCTCCCTTGGGCCAGCCTGGACTCCCAGGTCCTGCTTGGTGGTGTTCCATGTTCATGAGCCTTCAAGAGTCTCATGCAGAGCAAATCTGAGGGACCAGGCACACTGGCAGCCTCTTTTGCTGCTCTGACCCACTGTTTGAGGGTGGTGAGGCACTGGCACAGAGAAGTTGTTGATGCCCCATCCCTGGAATTGTTCAAGGCCAGGTTGAGTGGGGTTTGGCACAATCTGGTCTAGTGGAAGGTCTCCCTGCCCATGGCAGGGGTTGGAATGAGATAAGCATTAAGGACCATTTCAAACCAAACCTTTCTCTGATCCCACACCCAGTCCTCTACCAGCCAGAGCTCCAAGGCAAAAGCTGATCAGTGAGCATCTGTGTCATTTGTTCCTCTTGGGCTTGTCTTGTCAACAGGGTCACATCTCTGTTGTTTCCCCTGATTCTCCTCAAGGCATATTTGCAGGAGATGAGAGGCTGCTAACGAATGAGACACAGATCTAATTGAGGCACAGTGCTCTGCTGAGCTCTGACGTTGTCCTTTCCTGTTCTATTGAACCACAATCCAGCGCTTCAAGTTCTGTAACATTAAAAAGTACAAATTGCATCAGGCTTAAAGTTAAATGGAGGCAGTGAGGAGAGAGACTGCAAAGATGAGAGCCCAGGGGATTTCTATAGATCAGCAGAGGAGGCACAAGGAATGTTTCAGCAAGCAGGAAAACGGTTGATGGCAAAACCTCTCTTTTATTTGGATGTGGTTAACTTCAGTAAATATCACACTGATCCTCAAGTATCTGGCAAGTTCCCAAATTGAATTTGCTATCCAGTGTGATACACCTCAGCATCAAACAAGACCAGGAGTACCCTGTGGGATACAGGGTAAGGCCACACTGAGAGTGGACAGCTCATGCAGGCTCGGCTGGAGCAGCGTGTGGTGGCCTTGGTGACACTCGCTCTCCTACAAGCAGACCTGTCCCAAGGCCATTCTGTCAGGACAGTGCAGACCAGGGCTGACCTCCCCTCTCAACACAGGCCACCTTGGATGATGCTCAGGGCTAACAGGCTCATGAGTACCTCGAATTTTTGGTCACACCACATCTCAGCTTTCCTGATCCCTGAGCAGCTCCAGTGCAGCAGGTGGGCTTTGTCCTGTGCTCAGAAAATCCACAGCACCTTTTGAAATCCACAGAGGGCTCCCTTGTCCCGTGGGGCACACAGCCATCTCAGGCACCAGGCCTGGTTCAGGGAGAGCTGTAAAAGGCTGTGGGCTCCTCCAGAAGAGCCCTGAAGAAAGTGAGGAAGGATGAACAATGGGCACAGGGCTGCTGTGCAAGAGGCTGGGATGAGGGACAGGCTGCAGCATCATGTGGACAGCTGGGGAACCAGGAAATTGAGTCAAGAATGCCTCAATTTCCCACTTCTCTCATCTCTTTTAGGGTGAGGGGGCAACCTGCCAGCTCCCTAGCCTGCGTGGGCTGGGGGCAGCTCACTGTGCCACTAACATCAGTCGAGGTAACAGCTACCCTTGAAGGATGACAGACCCTCATTGTAATGGTACTAGGGAGCAGTGTACAAAATCAGGGGCACAATCCCAAAAAAATAGCATTCCAGAAGGCACTGAATGAGTTTCCCTCACGCAGCAATTAGCAATAACTCCTCCACAGCCCCTGCCACGGAAAAAGCACTGACGCTGCTCTGCCCACCAGGCTGGAGGGCCCAGCTTCTCCCTGCACACCCAGGGGAGCAGAGTATCTGCCTTCCCTGTGCCAATCTGTTCCCGCCTCTCAGCTTCTGGTCCCAGTTTACTTTCTGCCTTTTACGACCCGCAGCGAGAGTCAGGTCCCTTGTATTCCAAACTGCCGGCATGCAGTCTCAAAAGCCTCGTCCTGCGGGGATGGCTGAGGCATTAGGCTCGCACCACAGAGGAGCATTTACTCGTACAACATCTTATTTCCACAGCAGTTGTGTTTCTAAAATTACAAAGGCATTTCTCAGGGCTGCACGGTTTTGCGGTAGCTTTTGTTCCCTTGATGCTCTCAGCAGGTAGGACAGCGCTCTGCACGGCTCTGCCCATTTCACTTGAAAGTCAGCAACAACACCACAATGCAGAGCTTTGCTTAAACAATGTGTTCTCGAGCCTGAGTCATAAACACTTCAAACCACCCCCACAGCCTGCGGCTCGAGCCGGGCAGGCTCGGCGTGGGCGAGCGCACTCGCGAGGGTGAGCTGCACGTGTGAAAATGTGCCTCTGCATGTGAGAAAGCAGCACCCTGGGACACTGATCTTACCTCTCTGCAGACCACTCTCCTCTCTGGGAGAGCCCCTTGGGTCGACCTGTGCACCTTAGCATCTTTGTAATGCCCAGAAGTGTGACAGCACACACGGCGGCATCCTGCACGTGGCAGGGAGGCAGAGCCTTCCTTGTCCGGAGTGAGGAAGACTCTGCCTTGCACATCAAGTAGCTGCTGCAAATGCACATCTGAGCTGGCTGGGGATTTGACAAGTGAAGGTACAGCATCTGTGAGGCTCCAGGGGGAGCTGATATAGAGGAAATGTCCTGCCCTGCAGGAGGAGTGTGGTCAGAACCCTGCTCACAGAGGCAGGAACCCTGTCAGGGCTCACAGTGCAGCATGTACTAGGGGCAGTTCTTCCCAGGCTTTCTGCTGTCAAGTGGAGAAATCTACTGCTCTCCAAAGGTCAAGCTGTGTCCAGCGTTTGTTCCCCATCCCAGGCTGCTCCCACAATGAGATCTCAGGGATATGTGGAATAAGGCCTTTGCCTGAGCTTCAGAGCACTACAGGAGCATGCTGGAGCCAGCCCTGCACTCCTGCCTCAGCACCAGCAACCACCAGCTGCAAAGAACCAGCGTGTGAAGCCCAGAGCAGGCAGGCAGAGTGGCAGCAATAGGCAGGGAGAGGGCAGTGGGAACAGGCAGGCCCTTGCCGCAGGTCACTCTGCAACAAAAGCCCCTCTCTCCCAAAGAAGACCTGGAACCCAGCTTGGACTCTGTATTCACAGAATTACAGAATTGGGTTGGAAGAGACCTCATTTGTTCCAACCCCCTGCCACAGGCAGGGACACCTTCTGTTAGACCAGGGATGGGGCAGCCACAGCTCCTCTGGGCAACCTCTGCCAGAGAATCACCACCCTAACAAGGAAGAATTTTTTCCTAATAGCTCATCTGACTCTGCCTTCTGTCAGTGTGAAGCCATTACCCCTTGTCCTGTCACTCCAGGCATTTGTGCAAAGTCCCAGGACAAGGTCAGTGAGCATGGGAAGAATGGATACATCCACGTGGATACATTTTTCCTTTATATTGGAAGATCTTAAATTTCCAGCCTCCTTCAGCCTGTGAGCCCCCTGAAGATCTCCCATAGAACTGCAGACGTTACAGAGTGTTTTAACCTGGTGACAAGAAAGGTGCATTTCCCTTGCCTTTCACAGTCCTTTTGTAGCCCAGAGCATCCAGGAGTCTCAGCATCACATCCCAAGAGTTACTCCTGCAATGGAGAGCAGTGGGAGCCCAGTTCCTTGGCGCTGGCTGTGTGGGAGCAGCAGCGTTCCCAAGGCAGCCGTGCTTACAGCTCACAGCCAGCACTGCTGCAAGTGCTGGGCAAAGCAAAGCACAGGGAGAAATTGGCTTCAGAGGACGAAAGGCACTGGAAAAGGCTGGCAGGGAGAGATGGCACCACCACTCTGCCCACTAATCGTCTGTTTGGCACATCTAATCCTATCAGGTGGTTCTTTAAAAGCAGATCCTGCCTCAGTCCCTGAGACTGGACTTATCTGAAACAGCCAAGGCAGAAGAACAGAGGCAAAACCCTCTCCCTGCTCCCAGTGGAAGTATTGAATTTGTCTTAATGTCTCTGTACCACATCCTGTATCCTAGGGGAACTGAGCACCCTTTCTGCAAGGTTCATTACAATGTGTCATCTTCAGCTCAGCCATGCCTTGTCCAGTGGAGGTTAATCTAAACCACCTGAATTTCACAGGCTGAGTCAGAACTTGGTTAATAAGGCACAGTACAAGTGAGTCAGTGGCATCTCTACTCACTGCTGTTTTACTGACTTCCCAGATAACAAATATCACTCACGCTGAACCACAGCCAGTCTGGTGGGATCCAAATCCCCATCTCCCACCAGCGTATCTTGGCATACATCTCTGTAAGAAAGCAAAATACATCGCTCCCCATTCAAGAGGAAAGGGGAAACTCAAAAGGAAATATCAAATCCTGATTTATATTTTTTTTTCTAGGCCATTTTCTACCCACTCACCACACAATTGCATTTGGACAGACACAAGGTACTTTGGAAATTGTACTCAGCACTTAATCCTCTGGCTCTTTGGCACTCATTTACTCCCCAGGTGCACAGAACTGCATTTGCTGCTCACAGACTAGGAAGCAAAGAGCTGTTACCTCTCCAAGTAGCTGAGTAGCTCTTGCTTCCTGGCTAAGTCAGTGCACAATTATCCCCAAACACAGGGAAGCTTTATTCCTGCCCAGCTCAGCTCCTCCCAAAGCCTCTGTCCTGCCCTCAGTGCCTCACAGGAGGCAGCGGCACCCACTGGAGCTCGACAGGATGTCACGATTGCCAGAGCAGCATGGGGAGCTCACTGCCCGCCTCTGTGTCACAGCAGGGCTCAGCTTGGTGCTGGAAAGGCAGATTTTGGTGAAAAGCACCAGTCCCAGTGTTAATCACTACTGTACACTGGGTGACTTGCTGCAAACAGTGAGCTCTCCAGTAACACTCTGTGCCAAGGCCTGAAACCTCACCAAGGGGCTGGAATGAAAGGATGTTGCCTCTTCCATCACTAATTGATTTCTTTCTATCAGTTGCTTAAAAATATTTTTTGAAAGAAAAGGGAAATACTGATCAACACAGCAGCTACACTGCATGTTCTGTTGCAGATACTCAGCAAAAGGCTCAGAGAAACCAAAGCTCTGCAGCTTGAGAAACAACGTCCTGTTTACTCACTGCAAAGGAACTTCCCCAGAACCCTCTCCTCCACTGCAGAACTGTAAGATCCCTGTCCAGACAGCCCAGGGCCCAGGAATGTGTGATACCAACATCTTCCACCCAAGCCACCCTGGCTGAACAGGGCTTTCTCAGGGCACTGGGACCCAGAGGTGGGCTGCTCAGGCAAGGAAGCCCCACTGAAAACAAATAAAGTAAAACACAGTCTAAAGCCGGCAAATGGGGATTTTTTTTTTTTTTTTTTTGGCACAGCAGCAAGTAGCAGCATTTGGATGTGTTCCACCACCAAGTCCTCCAAAGTTTTACCTCTCCTTCACTGCTTTAGGCATGGCCAAAGGCTCTTGGGCTCCCCTTAGCACAGCTGCCTTCTCTTGGTGGAACAGGAGCCAGGACTTAAGAGCCACCAAGATGCATGAGGCAGGAGAGAACCTGTTTGCCACCATAGGCCACATAAGCCATTAAAGAGTTAATTTAAGGAGGAGTCATGAAATGTACCTGAGTAAATAAGAACATCTGGAATCTATTCAGGAACTCCCAGGACTGGAAGTGACAGGCTCAGTACAGACAAGACAGAACAGTAAATAAGATAAGCATTGAGGAATGTTGTAAATAAGTCACAAAATGATAAATTAGTAAATTGAGAGGTGCTTGACACTGGAGCTGTTCAGCTGCCAACGATGGCATCATTAGTATTGTACTACTCTTTGTAGATCTGTATAATTGGGAAACACGAGACTCATTTGGAAAAGCTGCTCACAGGTAACTAGGAAGGATTTCACCCCCCATTTCTGTGAAATCCTGCAGGATTCTGGCAGCTCCATCACCTGGCCTGCACCTGCAGCGAGCTGCTCCTTTGGTAGGATGGTGTGTGTTTGTTTAGCTGTCCATCAATGCTGCCCTAGGAGCCCACTC
The DNA here is from genome assembly GCA_013401135.1 of Cettia cetti. NCBI lineage: Eukaryota > Metazoa > Chordata > Aves > Passeriformes > Sylviidae > Cettia > Cettia cetti. The sequence goes on from VZUI01046933.1 coordinate 52,172, forward strand.
AGCACTCTGGAACCCATGGAAGTCCCCAAGTGATCCACAGTCACACACTCCACCAGCTCCCAGGGCCATTGTGCCAGCCATGTGTGCTCACACCATGTGGTGCAGCATGTGCATCACTTACCTGAGGGAGGAGGAGACTTGCAGCTGAACTCTCAGCAGGCATCAAATAACTTTAGTCTTTTTTCCTTCCTGAGAGTGTCCAAAGCACACCATGAAGCTGGTAGGGCAGTGGTACCTCGTTCACAAGGACGTAGGTGAGAAGACCCAGCTCTGCAGGATTCAGTGACTGTGTGCCTTGGCTGAGTCTCCTCACACCAGGCAGAGCAGTGATGTGTTTGTGTAGGTGTGCCTGCAGGACAGGTACAGAAACACACAGCTCGGAGAAACCTGGTCTGAGTCTCACAGCATGAGAGGAGCTGTCAGGCTTTTCTTTCATGGGGATGCAGCTGGGATGCCAGGAAAGCATTCCTGGCAGCAGGCACAGCTGAGAAATGTGGGCTCCATCTCCCAGCCCTGCCTGGGGTAGCTGTCAGACACCCTGCCTTGGAGGATACCGTGTTTACCACACAAGCACTAATGGAAACTCGCAACTTGGTAAGAAAAGCACTTCATTGCTTAATTAAATCTCTCATTTAGGAGTTCCAGTTTCCATCTGGTTCACCAGCAAGGCCATTCAGAAGCAGTAAGGGGCTGGCCCTCTATTGCTTTCACAACCTAGTAACCTTCATGCAGGTACCTTCAACAGCAAACTCCTGCACAGACAGCAACTCCTGCCCAAGGATTAACACTGATATCACAGCTCCTCCCCTCGTGGTGCTGGGCTTTGAAGAACACCACAGCATCTTGTTTTACGTGACTGTGACATCAATCCCCGGAGCACATTTTCCAATCTAACTACAGAATCAGAAGAAACATCAATTCAAGGTCCTTTTTCTTGGTAAAGGATCTGTGAAGCAGAGCTGTTTTCAAAAAAAACCCTCCTGACTGAACTTCCAGATAATGTCCCAGGAGCAGACTGACTTCCTTTTAATCACTCCTCTAAGGCAAGACACAGGGAGCTGAAGACCTACCCAAGAAGCAGGAAGGATGTAAAGTTGTCCAGCAATGAGAAGCAAAGCCTAAATTCATTATCACCTATTATAACAAAAAGCAACAAGACAAAAAACAAAACAAACAAACAAACAAAAAACCCCACAAAAACCAAACCCACCACCACTCCCCCCCCCAAAAAAAAAAGGCCTACATTTCCAGTCATCCTCTAGTAGTGCTGCTGTGCTTACTGGGATTTCTTTCTCTATATCTTTTATGCTGCTTCCATTTATCTGCCAGCTGAGATAGTTGAGTCTAGAGCCAAAACAAGCCAATCAAAACTTGCTGCTTCATGCTGCTAATTTTGTTTTACCTGAACAAGCAGCTGAAGGTATAGCTACACCTTGAAATGGGTGTTCCAACACCAGGATCACTGAAAACTACATGGCCCTGGGATAGCAGAACCGCCTGAAGTAAGCACTGAACACATAGGAAACAGAGACCAGGAAACATCCCACAGCAAAAGCAGCATTACAGAGGGGGAGGCAAAGTTCCTAGGAAGTGGTGTGAAATGCTATCAGAAAACACAGGAACTAAACCTTAGCAACAAGGACATGTGAAAGGAAAGAAGAGGAAACAAAGAACTGTATACGAAGGAAAAAAAAAATCCCAGGAAGTTCCACAATTACCCAACTGAGGAAAACTGTTAAAATGCAGCATTTGGAGAAAACAGTTGGATGCAGTGAAAGATATCAGCCACAGATAGAATATCACAGTTCTGAAACTGAGCTGTATCTAACCCAGAAACTGAAAAGAAGTTGAGTTTCCATGTGAGATGTGGAGCACTGCCTTAACACTGGGATGTGAAAGGCCAGGAACACAGGCATAACCTCCTTGTGGGAGAATGATCATTAAAAAAAAGAAAATTTTGCAGGGAAAAACTTCTCAGGCAAAGAAGGAGGGAAAAAAAATACTTTTTTTGTGACCATAAATATCAGTTTTAGAAACGCCCAGTCTTGGACTTTGTTAGAACACAGAAATGGAATGACAAAGGCAAGAGATTTTACTGGAGAGGAAGTCAAACTCACTAATAATCAAAAGCTACACAAGTGTCAGAAATAAGGATTTGTCTACTGCAGTGGCACACCATCAAATAGAGTCATGGAATCAAGGAGTGGTTTGGGTTGGAAGAGATGTTAAAGCTCATCTTGTTCCAAGCCCCTGCCACAGGCAGGGACATTTTCCACTAGATCAGACTGCTCTAAGCCCTGTCCCACCTGACCTTGAACTCTTCTAGGGATGCAACTGTGCAAATGACAAGGTGATATTCTTTACAAAATCACAGTGTCTCTTTCCTTCTCTCTTTTTCTCCTGTTCTGGTGTATTATCCCTTCTCATTAATTAGCTTATCATTTTTGCTTTATAGCTTATTTTATTTGAGAGCAAAACACTTTACCAGCTCACAGGAGACAGTTTAATATAGGAGACTGCACATATGTCACTTCCAGTTGTTTCCACAGGCTCTTTTGTCAGGTTTGGAAGAAGACAGGTCTACCTTGGTCACTGTTCCCACCTCAGCACTCCCTCAGGCAGCGGGGCAGAGCTGACCTGCTCACCAGGAGATAAGCACTGCTTATTACTTACAAAACCCAAGGAGAGAATCAGAGACAGCAGGAGCTGGCAGCGGTGTCCCAGAGGTGCTCACGGACACACCAGAGCACAAGGTGCAGCTCCCAGCAGGAGTCGGCAGAGCTCCCCAAAGAAGCCTTCGAGGGAGAGCGGCTTTTCTGCAGCACTGCCACCCTCCGGCTCCAGGGAAAATTCCCTCTTCCTGGCAGAGCAAAGTCCCTGCGGCCCTGGGTTTATCCCCTTTCCCTCCCACCGGCAAGGGGAGGACTGGCAGCAAAGCTGGATGTGAAAGTTCCCGGCGGTGAGCAGAATCTGCACAGCAAGACCTCGGAGGAGCTGCTGTCTGGCTGCCAACACTGAATTTGGGGGCACCAAGGTGGCCAGTTCACCCAAAGACCATGGACACCAGCTGGACACCACCTCAGGGCTCTGATACCCCTGGCTAACAAATGCAGATGCAGGAGACAAGTAACTTGCACCCTTTCTGTTAGATAAACTTTCTTTCTGGGTCTAGGGGTGCATCCTGTCCAGCACTCTGGAAGATGTTGTCCCAAGCCCCCAAAATGGCACACGTGAAGATCAGCATTCAAGAACTCCACAAGGCAGCTCCAAGGGAAATTCCCTTTCTCAATTCTCCCTGCACTGGTTCACACAGGTTACTCACTGGTTATAAATACACCAGCAAGTGATGCACAGGCAAGGGAACCCCAACCTCTGCTGTCACAAAAAATAATCTTTTAAAATGCTGCTGTGAGGTTGAATCTCATTTAGGAGAAGACAGCTCAGCACAGGAAGTCTGCTTGCAGAGCAACCTAAAGAGGAGACACCCTCAATGAATATGATCCAAAATCTGAGACCAGATGGCAGCTGTTACTAGAAAGGGTCGAACACTGTTTTCCTGTTTGTGGGCTTTTAATGGCAATTTTCACAATAATTTACAAATTGGTTGTTACGCACACTCTAAGTCCATTTAGTAATGAAAAATATGAGTTAATTCAGCTCTCAGTTGAGAAGCTGCTGTGAAAATGCCCTTGCTGAGGGCTGCTCTCTCCTCCTGCTGGTTTTTGGTCGGCAGCCAAGCGAGTTCCTCGCGCTGAACCTGCCCAACCTGCCGGCCCTCCCCGGGCTGCTCCCGAGCTCCCCCTGCTCGCACCAAGGGGAGGACCTGGAAGTTTCCGCGGGCTGAGGCGGGTGGAGTGACGGCGCAGCGGCCGCGGGGCTCAGGTGTGCCTACGGCAGGATGGGGAGGGAGCGTTCCAGCCCTCGGCAGGGCAGCAGCGCAGCCTTTCCCAAGGACCCCGCTCCCAGGGGGCCGGGGGCTGCAGCCCACCACTCAGCACAGCTCTGGGCTCTGCTCGGAAGCCCTGAACAGAGACAGAAGCGGCTGAGATGGAATGCAAAGTGCCATGGCACAATACTCCATGGCAGCTATGCCAGCGCTACCAGTGCCTCGTGTCTGGGCATAAGGAATTCACCTACAGGATTCTGTTCAAAGGAGGAAACGAGATGGAGACCTGAGCCCAAACCACAAATAGAACAGATCAACGCTGGAGAATTTCAGGAGTTCAGCTATGTCAGTCCCCAGCAGAGGAGAGAAATACATCAAAGGGTACTACAGCCTTGAGTTTTTCCACCCAAGCTGTTGCAATCATCTCAATAATTCACCTCTCGGGACAGAACTTGCTTTCCAGTAAGACAGACTCTGTTTGCCTTTTACTTCCAGTCACTTCAAGCTGATTCAGCTTTGTGCCTTCTACGAAAGAAGAAGCCAGCAGCAGGGTTTCTCAGAGAAATGCAACATAGTAATTTAAACCTGCAGCCAGTCTGGCCTGTTGGAAAAAGCGAAGGCAGATCAGGTGGGGACTTCAATGAATGTCCCAAGAGTTCTGCTGAGGGAAGGAAAGTCAGGGATTTCTCTCCAGAAAAGCAGAAGTGTTAAACCTTGCACCTCACAAGGTGTTTTCCCCACACCAAGCTCTTTCACAAAGACTTTCCCCACAATGCTTTTACAGGAGTAACCATTATCCTGACAATAAGATCACCCATTCTCAGACAGTTTATATTTAATGTGTGGAAAAAAAAGAGAGTGCTTTACACCAGTCCCTGGAGGGAAGAGAAAGGACTGTGGTGAGCAGTCCACTGACAGAAACTGCTCCCTGGAGTTCCCTTCCCCCCTGCCTTCCTCCCCTCTCCCAGAGCAGTAACTCAATCCACCAGGTAACTGAACTCTCCTGGGGGAATCTGGGGCACCAGAGGCAGCAGCTCCTTTCTAAACGAATTCGTTTCGTTTATTTATTTTAAAGTCCACTGATCATCATCATCATCACAAAAAAACCCCATGGGAAATGCAACTAAAGAGAAAAAGTCCAACCAAGACCTAAGAACCCAGAGCTAGAGCAGATGTGGGCCTGCGTGGCACGGCAGGGAGGAGACGGCCCCTGCGGTTGTGTGGCCAGAGCCGGGCTCCTTTATGTCAGCCGCTGGACGATGACAGCGTTGAGCAGGTTGGCTTCTTTCAGGGTCTGGTTCTCATCAGTCAGCTCTTTATTGGGGAAGGTGGTCATGAGGACAAAACTGGTGGCAGCCATCGCTGGCCGAGCATCGACTATGAAGAGCCGGATGTCGCGGATCCTGTCCAAAGGGATCAAAGACACAGGCTGATGCTGTTACTGCAGAGCCTGGACAAATCGCTGCTGTGCCCGGAGTGTGCAGCTCTGCACTTGGATTCCAGCTCCCACCACAGGCCACACCAGGCTATTCTGATTCAACCTTGCTCCAGTTTAGTGAAATACCAGCAGCTCCTTTCTGGGCTACAGCCTCAGCTCAGTCTTCTCTGTCTGTGTTGTTATCTGAAACTGAAAGCCTCCAAACCCTTCACTATGAACAATTAACAAACTGACGCTTTCTGAGCTCGTCACACACAGCAGAACTCAGAGGATTTCAGCTCCTGGGAGCTGCCACACATGGTGACACAGGATCCCTTTCCTGAACTCAGTCACAGGCAGAGGTTTTCATAACTTTTTGCCCTGAGCTTGACCCTTACAGAATATGGAGGGACAAGTATAAATTATGAGATCAGGAAGGTGAGAAGGCTTTCAAGCGATTTTGAATGAAGCACTGGTGTACCTAAGCCAATTTTGCTCTCTGAAAGGAACAGAATTGTGGTAAGAGCATCCCTTGGTGCTTCATTCAGCAGAGGGAACAGCCCCATAGAAAAGTCTAAATTGAGTCAGAATAATTGAACCAGGTTCCTAATTATCTACCAGTTTCCTAAGCCTTTAGAAGAGATTCAGTTTTTTAGCGGCTACATCAAGGAAAGTTCTGCTGATAACACTCACACTCCCAGGTGTCAGGTGACTGGCTATAATCTATCCCAATCTGGAAAGCAAATCCTATCCAACAGTTAGCAACCCTCTTAAAACCACAACAATTTTATTCCCTTTCGCTTGTATAGAAGGATGTCCAGACTTCCTTTTGGCAGGATTTTAACACTTGCTCCACCAGAGCCCTGTCCTGCAGGGCCATTTATGCCTTGCCTGTGTTCCCTGTTGTGCCTGTACCTGTGACTGTGGTTGAACTTCTGCACCAGGCGCCCGCCGTCAGCGAGCCGGATCTGGATGTTGGTGACGGGCTCGGACTCATCGATCACGATGGCAGAACTGGCTTTGGCTTCATTCTCTGCCTGCTGGGCTGGAGAGCTGGTGCCCATCACCTGGGGAGCGTTGCTGCCAACAGGGAGACACAAGGTGAGCTGTTAAAACCAAACTCACCTGGCTGCAGGGTATCAGATCAGGCAGCAAGCTCACTACCCAGCTACCAGGGCTCCTCCACAAGCAAGCTGGAAGTCAGAATTTTTGAGTCAGCCAGTCAGCAGGGACTTGTCTTGATGTTCAACTCTATCATCCCCTTTGGTGCCACGGGTCCTCACACCCACAAGTTAACAGGGGAAAGTGTGACTTGGAAACACTGCTCCAATGCAACACACCCATGGAGGTTGCAAACCAGGGATTGGCTCCTGGCAGGGGGAGGCTGGGCCACCTCACAGTGTACGACAGTGAGCCTTGTTTCCTTAGAGGAACACCACCCATCCCACAGGCACCCAGTGCCTTTCTTTCAGAAGGATGAATCAGAAGGCTCCACCTCGCAAGGCTCCAGTGACTCTCTCACATCACATGTAGTAAACCAGTGTCACCATCTCCTCACCTGCCCAGCTTCTGTCCTTCTCCAGTAAAAGCTCTGAAGACACTTTTAGGCTTCACATACTCCTCATCACGGTGATCTTCCATGTCCAGGTTCACCTGTCCTCCCCGTGCTAACCTGCGCAGCTCAGCTGGGACTTCCCTGCAAAGAGAGTGTTCTAAGGCAGCTGCCTGATGCAGCAAGGCAGGAATGAGTGGACAAAAAGATCCCTGGAATTTCAGGAATCACATACAGCCTTTGCTTAACTGACAGGGCAGATGCACACCTCCCCACTGACAGACATAAATTAAAGGCTACTTCTCCCTGGCCCTCACCTGCAGTGACATAATGCATCAGAAATTCTCAACACAAATATGAGCATGTTTGTTTATTTCAAACTCTCAAGGCCCCACATAAACGAAACCCACTCCCTGTTTACCTGAACCAAATGTTCCATATTAAGAGTAACTAATTTCTTGCAAGAAAGCTCAGGTGAAATGTGCCATGGACCGAGAAGCCTGGATTTACAAACACTCACATTTCAGAAAACAGCTGTCCCTTTTTTCCTCTCTCACTACGTACCCTCTGCGGATATCATCGAGGAACTGGGCATTGGACGGATCCTGGTAGCTCCTCAGCTCTCCACTATCCAGGCTAAATCCACTCTTCCAGAGCTTCAGTACAACGTGCACCTGCAGCAGCCCCAAGAGAACAATCAGCCTCACTGAGCATCTTGGTGACAACAAAAACTGAGGCAAAGTGAAAAGTTCCAGATGGGCAGAGGAGCTTCAAGGTGCAGAAACATTCCAGCAGGTTTCTCTGAGCTAAGGGAAAAACCCAAAGCAGTGGCTTTTATGTAATGATCAGGTGTCAATTCCTTGAAGGTGGCACCATGGTCCCCTTTGGGATAAATATGGCTGAAGAGCCAGGAGTGTGCTGGGCAAGGAACCTAAACCAGGCTCCCACCACAGTCATGACCTTGTCAGGTCACAAACCAAGCACAAGGGAATCTTGAACTGATGCTGTCAGTTCCCATCTATGAATATATATTGGATATATATAATAATGGATAAAGAAGCGTTGATTTCCCAGTGCTCTTTGAACACTATTTTTCCCCATCTGCATTTCTAAGAAAGGCTCAGATTCTTAATTAAAAGATCACCAGAGAACTGCTTACCCGAGACCTAATCATCTATTATTTTCTACTTGGAAATCCCACAGGAAGCAGGATTTACCATATTTCTGTCCTTGTGAATTTCTATCAAGCTTTGAAACTCTCGGGGCTGGCGAGCTCAGTAGCTGGAGCAGAGAAATCCCTGGAGTGACAGCTACAAACCCAAGCAGAGATACTCACATCCTGAGAAGAGTTTGGTCTCCTCTCTCCTGCCACATAAGCCGACTCCTCCTCAGGAGTAGCCCCAAGGCGATACCCTCCCCCTGCAAAAGGCTGGAAGAGAGAGGCAGGCACAGGGTTACAGAACCACACAGACTCAAAGAGCTGCTCCCCTGTCCCCACCACCCCTGTGGGTGAACAGGACTTCATGGCATCAGCAACATCTCCTGCCTGCAGGCAGTGACAGCTTCAGCAAGTGCAGCACAACAGAGCGGCTTTTCTTGCCACTGTGACACACAAAATGGAGCTGCACTAAGAAAAGAATCCAGACTTAGCTGCTAGATAATTCCAGGACTCCTCAGTACTAAAGAGCTGGCACAGTGGAACCTTAACTGAAACAGGGAACAGAAGGAAGAACTCCTCCCTCTCACCTTTGGCTTGCTCGTCTCCCCACCGCTCTTGGCCGTCCGATCGACGGCCACGGCGCCGTGTTCCTTGGCTCCCTTGAACAGATCCTCCACCAGCTCGTTGGGACTCTTCTTCCTCGGAGGGCCCACGATCTGCTGGCCACTTCTCTCTGAGCCACCGGCATAAAACCTAACAGAGAGCACCAGCTCCTGGTCAGCCCTGCCCAATGCCTCTGCAGGAGCCAGCACGCTGCGTCAGGGCTCGCCTGTTCGTGCTCGTGCAGCTCAGTGAGAGCCCCTGGATCTACAAACGCTGGCTACCACCAGTGTGGTACCACCACTGCAGCCACGTGCATGTGCTGCAAAGCCTTTCTTTTTATGTCAATTACTGTAAATTACCCGTGGATCAATAGCAATCGAGTGGTAACAATGCTCAGACCTGGAAGAGGAACAGCCCAGAGGGACGAGCCCAGTTTTAAACACCGGTACCAGCTCGATTACCCAGCTGAGCAAAGCTTCCAGCAAATCTCTGACCCATCAGAGCAACATCCAGCTGGAATTCTGAGGGGAGGCACACGTTCATGCCACACAAAGGACGGATCTCAACTGGAAGCAATGGGTGCACAGTCAGTGAAGTGCAATTAAGCACTTCTGGAAGATTGGGTTTATTAGCTTCCAGATGGCTTGTAATACACAGAGTGAGCCCCCAGCTGCCTGCAGACCACGGCCCATGCGGCTGAGCCACCCCTTCAGATACATCAGTTCCATTCCATTTACCTTGCCCGTCAACCTTAAGGGTATTTAACTACTTAGAGCTGACATTGTAGGAGACTGTCCTACTAATACTCCCCATTCCCCCTAGAAAGGGGCCCCACGTTTTTATTTCTGAATCCACACACTATTACTTTACCCTTAAAGGAAAAAAAAAGAACCCAAAAGCCCAACCAAAATAAACCCCCAAAACCCCAAGCAGTAAGAAAGCCAATCTCTGCATAATTCCCACATTTCGGTTCCCTACAGACACAAAGGAGGATCTGAAGTGGTTTTTATTCTTAACCCAGGGCTTCCACATCCCACTTTAGGCTTTCTCACAGTGCTGAGAGCTGGTGCTTACACAGCTGAGCACTTGCTTGTGCACAGGCTTTGCACTGACAAACTTTAAATGTTTCATTCCAGGAACTCCATATCCATGTAATCCTGGTTTTCTAGAGAAGCTGTACAGAAGCAGCAAGTCCTCCCAGAAGGAAAGGGATAAACACCCAGCATTTGAGCCTTCAGCTGCAAACTTACCGCTGTCCCTCCTCCTCTTCATCATCCTCCTCCTGTGCGTGCACAAGGTCTCTGAACGAGGTTACTCGATGGTCACTGCAAAAATCCAGCAAGAAGGATGTCAGCCTGGAGACACACTGCCAGCTGGAACATTCCACACTGCAACAGGCTCCTTCTGCAAGGTGGGCTCTGTCCACCAACACCTGACCCGAGAGCACTTTTGCTTCATGACAAAGGCAGCAACTCCTCTTTGGAACTGGACAGCATTCCCTTACTTCAAAGGGATTTGGTAAGCTACAATTCACTTTTTTTTGTTTTGTAAAGTGCTTGGCTTGATCAGCCCAGGTGTCACACAAAATAAGAAAATATTCTTCCTGCAGAGATATGATCTGCTGAAATAAAAGGTCACCACCAGGCTGTTTTTAACCTCCAAAGATAAATCAAGCTTTTCCTGAGCAATGAGGAGAGGTTTCCTAACTGATCTCTGGCTTAGTTGTGCAATAACACCCATGCTTGTGATGCACAAATGCTCAGCTTTTCACAATTTCTAGAGAGCCATCCAAGGTGAAAGCAAACCAAAACACAGAACTACTTCTGAAAATTAACAGAATCAGTGCTTTAGAGGGTGTGTGTTTTGTCAGCTCTCCAGCATGGAGCTGGAGCCCCCTCCTCACCTGCCTCCAGTGCCTCTGGATATGGAGCTGGGTGTGGGCTGGGGAAGGGTCAGGATGTCCTCATCGCCCCCGTCCTCATAGAAACTGGCAAGTGCAATCTGGAAAGGAAAACCACCAAAGCTCCTCAGGAAAAACAGGCACAAACAATCCAGCTGAAGCATCTGCTATCTTGGACCTCCTAAGGCACCTCACACTCAAGACACTTCATTTCATTTCCCCTGCTGCAGGTCCTGGCAAAGAGGAGGCCTCAGCAGGTTGTGCCATTTGGCTGTGTCATGGCAGGACACTCACTGCTGCAGGGATGTCACCCTCCCTGTCAGGGAAGGTCAGGGCCCTTCTTCTGCAGCACTTACACAAGAGTTATGCAAAAATTACTGCTCTGAAACAGCAGCTTTTGTGCCATCCATGAGCAGACTCGAATTTAACACAGCCAGTTTGAGCAAGAACAGGGACAGGAGCAGGTCAGAATGGTGGCTGACTCCCCCTCACTTTGTTTGCTGACAGTACCAACAGCACAGCACTGACAAGCTCACCAGCATTCCAGGAAAACCTACAGAACCCTGGCAAAGCCCAGACCCACCGTCCCTCACCTCGCGCTAGAAAGTGAACGACACAACCAGGAGGAGCCTGTCTCAGCCGGCCCGCGGCCCCGCCGCAAGGGCTGAGCCCGGCGACGGACGGGGGCGAGGCCTGAGCCTGCGAGACACCGACCTCCGGCCCAGCGCTGCCCCCCGCCAGCGCCACGGCCTCCTGAGCCGCTGCCCCGCCGATTCCCGCACCGAGCCGGGGAGAGCGGAGGGCAGCGTCAAAGATACCTGGAGGTCCCAGCCAGCGGACTCGAGGAAGAACCGCGCTCGCTCCTCCTCAGCGCCGGTCACGGCCACGAACTCCCTCAGCGCCTCCTCCCTGTCCGCCATCTTGCCGCGGTGCAGCGCCCAAACCCCGCCGGGCCGCCCCGCGCCGCCCCCGCGTGCGCCGCCAAACCCGCCCGGCCGGAAACACCCGGAGCGACGCGCGGCGCCCGGCCCGCGCACAGCGGCCTCTGCCGGCCAGGAGGTGGCACTGCACCGCCCGGCCCCGGAGACAGCGCCGGGCATCGGGTATCGGGATGGGCGGCACCGAGCGATAGGCAACACAGAGTACCGGGAATCGGGACAGGCAACACAGCGTACCGGGAATCGGGACAGGCAACACAGAGTACCGGGAATCGGGACAGGCAACACAGAGTACCGGGAATCGGGACAGGCAACACAGAGTACCGGGAATCGAGCACCGGGTATCTATCGGGCACCGGGATGGGCAACACTGAGCACTGGAGTGGGCAGGACCGAGCACCGGGCACCGTGTGTGTAGCACTGGGTACTGAGCCCTGGGATCTGCAGCACCGAAGCCCAGTGTGCAGCACTGAGTCCCAGGGATGGAAGCACCAAGCACCAGAGCAGAGAGAGTGTAAGGACACAGACAGGGCCGAGACTGGCGGTGCAGAGCAGCCCACAGCAGGCTCGTTTATTTCCAGATTCACATGTCACTGCTGGCAGTGGCCAAACCCTGAAACCCGGCTCGAGGAGCCAAGGACTGAGACGGAGCAGGAAAGGGCAACATCTCCGATGCTTTTCTCTTCATGCGCTTGAAGAGGAAGAAGAGGAGCCCACCGAGGAGCCCCTTCTCCAGCAGGATAACAAGCCACAGGAGGAGGAGGCTGGATAGAAGGTTCGCACCTGCAATGGGGACAGAGGATGTGAGTGATCAGGGGCTCAGGAGAGCCATCCCAACGCCCCATGAGAGCCTATCCTGAGATTGCAAGCTTCTTTAGGGGGTGACACCACACAGCAGCCTGGCAGGCACCCCATCCCAGCAGCTCTGACGCACCCTTATCCATCTGGAACCC